>VZZY01009857.1:358-23154 GCA_013400335.1 Eurystomus gularis | reverse complement strand
AGGTTAACCCACCACACTCCTATAAGGCCAGGCTGAGACAGTTGGGGTTGTTCAGTCTGGAGAAGAGAAGGCTCCAGGAAGACCTTCTTGTGGCCTATCAGTATCTGAAGAGGGCCTACAAGAAGGCTGGGGAGGGACTTTTCACAAAGGCCTGTGAAAACCTGGAAGAGGAGAGATTTAGATTGGAAATTAGGAGGAAATTCTTCACTCTGAGGGTGGTGAGACACTGGCACAGGTTGCCCAGGGGAGTTGTGGATGCTCCGTCCCTGGAGGTGTTCAAGACCAGGTTAGATGGGGCCTTGAGCAGCCTTGTCTAGCAGGTCCCTGCCCATGGCAGGGAACTTGGAACAATATTATCTTTATGGTCCCTTCAAACCCAAACCATTCTATGGCTTGCACATCTAAGTTTCCTTTTAAAAGCTGGGTAATACACAAGCCTCTGTTTGTGCCTCCTGACGTAGCTGCTGAAGACATCAGTTTGTGTTCTGATTACAGACTGCAGAGTGTTCTAGTGTGTCTCACCGCCCACGGAGTAAATGTTTCACTCCTGGACCAGGTACCTCCTGAGAGCAGCACTGTTCTCTGCATTGCTCTGAGGGCTATCAGGAAGATGTGTATAATGCAAACTGGACAACAACATGTACCATGGGCTTGTGATCACTGCAAAGAATAGTCAATGTGCACACAGTCATGCAAATAAACATGGACAGGCTTGGACAAGGTGTTGAAGTTAGACCTTTTGTTCAAAATCACATTTGGTCAGAAAATTTTCTTGGCATGTTTTCCAAGAAAAAAAATTCTTTTGGACCTGACTGCAAGATGTTGCAATTTTATTTTTTCATGTTGATAGAAATCCCTGTAGTTTTAACACAAGGGTTGGAGGGGATAATAGGAATAAGAAACTTTTTGTTGCTTGAATATTCAGGGAAAAAAATATTTTTGTTTCCAGATACAGATTTTTTTAAATACAAAGCAATTTTTGGATGATATCTGGGAGCTTTTTGGCTCTTCAGTGAAAAATGGGGAAAATACAAAAAGAATTGAAAGAGGCAGTTTTGGCATTTCATATCAAACAGTGAGGATGCCTTGACTCTTGTCATAAAAACTTTTGCCTGTCGCCCCTGCAGCAAAAAGCTGCTCCTGGGGAGTCTTCCCATGGAAGGAGGACCCAGCTGGCCAGGCACAGTCAGCACCTTGTCCCGGCTGGAGGATGCCATGGCTGCAAGGGAGTAAGAAGCAGAGAAGGCTTACAGCACCACGAGGCTGCTGAGGTTCTGGAAGGCGTAATCGGGGATGTGCCAGATCTGGTTGAGAGCCAGGGTCATGGCTTGCAGCGCTGGGAGGTGGTTCAGAGCTTGGACAGGGATCTCCGTCAGGGCATTATCGTCCAGCCACAGATGACGCAAGGAGAGCAGCCCCTCAAAGCTCTTCTCGGGCACCACAGAGATAAGGTTTGCATCCAGGCGTCTGAGTGGAAAAGAAACAGGGTGGGGATAAGTGAGAGACAGATCTAGCATTGCTTTATGTGCCCACAGTGTTATGCAAAGGGAGTTTTGATGTCGAGGCGGGATGGATTGATGGCCAGTGAGACTGGATTAGGCTGTAAATAGTGATTAGCATAAGGAGGTCTGGGTGCAAGGCTCCTGCTTGTTCTTGGAGATGTTTGACCACTGCCAAGGATGATCCTTTCTTGATGGCCATTTAGCGCTGCCAACTTCTTAAAGTGGTTGGGCTAAGTTCCTTCACATGGAGCTAACAGATGGACACTGCCAGCTGTGGCTTGAAGTCACCCCCCTTAAAAATGAGCATCAAAGCTGCCTTCCCTGGGGCTAGGCTTGTCATGGATCTGCCTGAGCCCATCTGTGGAGGCACAGCCCTTTTTGGGGTACCCCACAGCCCACTCTGACCAAGTGCTGTGGGATGTGCAGGACAGACAAACTGTGGGGCCAAAGCCCCATTCCAGAAGAAAAGTATTTATGTGGAATTGCAAAATATGTGGCAGCCCTGCTTAGGGTCTTGTGTTAGATCAGAACAGCCAGAGCTACCTGCAAAACCACTGCCAATGAGTCAGACCATGTGTCATGGTGCAGGAATTGAGCCTGTGCTCTCTGTATTGCCCTTTTCAGGTCTGTCTTTCTCCTTAATTTGCCAGTTCTTCTTTTTTCCTTTTTTCAATTATTATGGAAACCTTAAGGCAGTTGAATTTGAGGTTTAATTGGGTGAAAAACTTTTCTTTTTAAGACTTTTGTTCCAAAATAAAATGAGAAGGCAAAATACATTAAGCTTATTATGAAAACAAGAGTTTAAAAACTAGGTTTGGGAATCATGTCTCTTAAAGATCTCTTATTTCAACAAGGGTGAGCAGGAGCTAATGTGTTCTGTAGATTTTAAAATCAAAACATAAGAGGAAAACACATCAGATTTGGATGAAATACCAGGAACCAATTATACCAAGGAGAAATCAAAATTCTCTTTTCCATTCATGGCCAACAGAGCTTATTTAATTTTTCCAAGCTATCTAAAGGAAAGATCTCTGAATTAAAATCGTAAAGAGAAAACACTTTGTCTCCTATCAAAGCATGAGAGAAGGAAGTTAACAGAACTGTCATGGCACAGACCTCAAATCAGCAATCCTCCATACAGGAATTAGTGTTTTTGACTACTTAAAGTAATATTTTTGATGAAAGTTGGACACTGGAGCATACCCCCAGACACTGTTCATCCCTGGCACCGGACCTTTGTCCAAAAAGCACAGACAACATTTCCTAGTTCACAAACCATTTCCCAGCACCCTGCAATAAACTTCTGCAGGAGGAGACCAAATGTCCCATCACGTGCACAGAGCAGGGAAGACACCAGCTGCAAGTTGTGGTCTCTGCAGTGGGGTAGGGGTGATTTTTCCTGGATTAAATTCTCAGATGATCCTGGGATGCGGACCTCTTCCTATGCCAGAGAGAGAAGCATTTCCTGCACTGGCTGCTCTGACCTGACAAAGCTGGAGATTTGTACCTTGTTGAGAAGTGCAGTCAAATCTTCTTGAGATCTCCCTCAGGCAACTGTCCCTTAAATGCAGTGTACAAGTCTTGATACAACATCACCTCAAACTGAAATGATACCCCAAATAACTACGTCATTACTCCCATTTTGCCATGTTGAGGTATTTTTCCAAATCGCTGGACACTTGCATTGCTGCAAAGCAGCATTTTTCTAGAGCAAAGCTGTTCAACTGAGAGTTTTTCAGCCAGGTCTATTGATTCTTCCATGGGTGACAAAAGCACATTGCGCCCACAGCTTAGCTCAGTCGACACAGGATTTTCATCTTCACTTAGAGGGCTGACAGAAGACAGTGTATGTTTTCCTCTTGAAGAGGGTGGGTGTGTTGCAAGTTCTGCCTCAGTTTACCTCCCATCATCAAGACTATAAGCAAATCAGAGCGTAGCATCATTCATCTTCCTGAGAAGACAAATCCAATGAATAAAGAGCAGAAAGGCAAACCCTGAAGCAGCTCAGGGTAAGATTCAAGACTCTATTTGAAAATTTTCATAAAAATGTTTTGGGACAAACACGAACTTCTCGACCAAAATGAAAACTTGTGTGGGAAATGTTAATCTTTGCTTATTTTTTCCATTCCTTCTTCAGCATAAGAATTCTGTTAGTTTTTGGCATCATAATCTTCTTTTTTTTAAAAAAAAAAAAGAAGTACTGCTTACTTTTCTCAGAGGTGTTCTTTCATCCAAATCCCTCTATGTTTACCGAAAACTGTTTTCAAGTGAACGCTCTGTTTCAAGTTTAATTAATTAAAGAACAGACAATGAAAATATCCACTGAGAATAGTTCTCATTTTTCAAAACCAGATGAAACTTTCAGAAATGGAGATACTAAAACAGAGCCAAGGGCTGGTACACCAGGCTGAGCTGTCCAAGACATGGAGAGTTTGTGGCAAGAGAGTGAGGTGGACCCCATGGCTGTCAAGCTTTATGTCCCACTTTGGTCATGAACTCCTTGGTGAAGCCACAGACATAAGCCACAAGGGAGTCTGACTTCAGTGTGATGGTGTCCCAGGTGTTGGGATGTTATGGTTTGAGGTTTGGGACCAGGACAGGCAGGAACTGGACACCCTGAGGGTCCCAGGGGGCAAGCAGTTATTCCCTCCCCCTTCCTGTCCACACCGGATACTGGAGGCAGGAAGTGGTCTCCAGCACCGGAGGAAGAGAAGCTTGGAGCGGACTCTTCCATGCGGCCAGGAGCCATCTTCTCACCACTCCTCATCCTCCAGTGAATCCGAAGCCATCCAACCTTTGGTTTTGTATTATATTGCATTTATTGTGTTTTCCCCCATCTTTGTACCTATATCTACCTTCCCTTCTTGTTTTCTGTTCCCTTTTAAACAATATATATATCTTTTTGCTAACTTCCAATACAGTGCAAAGTCTCTCTCTCTTTTTTTTTTTTTTACTCCTGATCTCCCTTTTTGCCCACCTGTCTGGGGGGCGGAACTAAGGGCTAGCGAGGGGGGAGAGCATACATTCTGTTTCCGTGGGGACCTGCCCTGAACCCCTAAACGGACTCAGAACATGGGGAAACCATTAATGTTGATGAATTTGCTCCATGGCTATTCAGCATATGCTCAGGAAAGGTACTTTTTTACATCCATGGTCTATAGGTATGAGAGAAGTGAGGTAGCATGGGTCCTTGGATTTTTTTGAGGTACTTGGACACCTCCCTATCTTTGTGGATCCCAGTGGTTAATACAAGTGCAATAATTGAGATTCATCTAAGGAGTTTGTTAATGCTCCTGGATGGCCACTAGCTTTGGACTTGCAGCTCCAAGCCGGGCTCTGCTCCATGTCTCCACACCCTGCCATCAATGAGAGGTCACCTCTGCAAGATTCAAATGAACCCCAAGTTTTCTGTCTCCTCACCTGTGCAGGGGCTGCCTGGTGGCTACATGATGAGTGTGGTCACTCTTCATGAGACACTATCTGGAGCAGTGTGCTCATGGAGGGTTGGTGAGCTCGAGCCACATAATTGCTGCCTTAATCTGCTCCAAAGCATGAAAATCAGACCCCAGCCAAATACATCAGTGGAGAGAAACAGAGACTTTCTGCTGGCTGCAGTGAGCTGGAGAAGGGCCTGAGCAGCCTCAGAAACAGCAGCCTGCTTGGACCACAGCAAGATGCACCTATCTGGAGCTCGTGAAGTTAAATTAGGAACAAGGAAGCATGCAGGTGAAGGCATTTCTTACACGGCATGATGAGTGGGATTCCTTATGTGGCTTTGCAATATTGACAAGGAAATGGGGAGCATGGACTGATGGCTGCATTCCTGACATCAGCCCTGACACCGGGTTGTTTAATTGCTCTTCGGGGAGCTGCTGGCTCTTTCTGGAATAGAGGTGCATTCTTTCTAATAAAAGCTGTGCATGTGGGGATTGCTAATTGCTATGGCTTTCAAACAGCTCTCTGCTCTTTTCTGGAAGGAGAAGTTCTTGGCACCGAGTTGTTAGTAATTATATCAATTATACTAAACAAAAACCAACCCAACAGTTCTCTCCTTTCTTCAGCGTGTGACTCTGGCTCCGTGAGTGTTTTGTGTTATGATTTATACCTAAGATAATTGGGCCTATTAGTGGGTAAATGGGACAGCACAGGCTGGGGCTGGCTCCTTACCTTCCATGGAGATTTTTTAATCTTTATTTCACCAAATCACTCTGTTGGTTTTCCTTGCAAGCATTAACCCATTTGTTGCTTACAAAGGAAGAAGCCTCTTTCATGGAGCTTCTGGATGGCTTAGAAGTGGGGCTTCATCTCACGCCTGCTGTTGAGCAGTGCTGTAGGTCTGGAGAGCAGATGACACACAGTGATCTCCAGATGTCTGCATGGACAAGATTTCCAAGTGACTTCACGGGCTCAAGCAAGGCACTGCAGAGCATTGTCCTGTCCATGGCAGGCAAAATGAGCTGATTTTAAGTGGGATGTTTAAGAACAACAGCATTAAAAAATCACCAGCTGCTTGAAAGTCTCAGCTGCTGCTTTTAGATCTACTGCTGATAGTTATGGGGCATTTATATGACTTCAACATGACACTGCGTCAGAAGCCCTAAAAGTGGCCAGAACCATCTCAGATTTTACTCTATTTCCTGTTTTAGGGATTATAGGGGAGAGAGGGAACTGCCTGGAAAGAACATCAAAAGTCCGTTGGCTTTTGGTCTGAGGCATTGCCTATGTCATCTTTGTTTTCTGAGCAGATGTTCGCATCTGTGCTGACCCATGGTGAGAGGAGCAGGTCAGCACCAAATGCAAGTATGTCTGAGCCCCACCAGCTGGTGCCTTCACTGCTGTTGTAGCCAGTGGCAGCTCTGGGGAGTCAAAGGAACCTCTACGAGATGGGAAAGGAAGTCTTTTCTTGAGTAGGACTGTGCAGGCTTCATGTAGATGCAGGGTTAAAAGCCCAGCATGCCTTTGAAGAGCCACTTTATTGCTTTGAGAGTTGTCTGTATTTGAGAAAGGCTTGAGGAGGAATTGCCTGCCTTTTTGCCAGGAACAGTCCAGAGATGATGCTAGGATCAAAAATATTCCTAGAAGGAACCAAGCAGGTTGGAAGTCCTTTTCTAATGAGAAAAAGTGGGAGATTCCTCCTTCTCTGTGCACAGAAGATAAGCCACTGTGATTGGTGCAGCCATTCAGGAGGTCCAGGTAGTGGTGGTGGAGCAATGTGCAGTTGCCAGCAAATGTATTGTAAGTTTTGTACTAATTCTGACAGATCAAGCTATAATCTGAGATCTTTGGTTTCATGTGCCACAGGCCCAGCAGTTTCTATCTTGTTCCAGGAACAGCTTCCAGTGCATTCCAGAGGAGGTACCAGTGCATTTCCTGGACATCTGTAAGCACATCCATCCTGCTGTCTGTAGTGTGACTGCCAGAAGTGTGCAGCAGTGGATAACCAGAAACAGTCTCTCTGTTCCGTGACAGATGTGGTGCAAATCTCAGTCTCTCTCTGGCAGAAGCAACTTTGCTCATGTCTTTCCAGTTCCTTCTGGCTGTGGAACATTTAGAGGGGGAGCTGCAGCCTGGAAATCAATAATAATGCAGGGTGCCATGCTGTCAGGAAATACTTTTGCTGCTATTCTTCCTTCCTTACACGTGGTAGGGCCAATAATAACTGTTTGAATTGATGTTTTAGATGAACTATGTGCAGGAACCAGTCTGCAGTATAGACTGATGTTCTCCACTGCCCACAGCCCAGTCACAACAGGGCAATGGAACCTCAAACGCCAATCCATCCTCCTGGTACTTTTTGCTATATATTGGACTATTATTTCCTGTGATAAAGTTGGATAAAACTTGCCACCAAAGATCATATGCAACATTGGGTGGTACTGGGCTGGGCTGTTCTCTCTCCAAATGGTGGAGTTTCTCTGCATCTTGATTGTCTGTCAACAGCAGAATATAGGACATAAAGAAAGGATGGTCTGGAGAGAGAGCTGCAACGCTTGAAGGAGTGAGGACTGACCCAGCAGCAGTGGGAGGAAGAGCTGGTTGCCCACCCCTCCTTGAGAATGCCCTTTTCTCAGGGAGTGAGGTGCTTGCTGTCTTCCCTGGCCCCAGTGTGCATGTGTGTCGGCTGCACAGAGCTAATCTCACCAGAAATGTCTAATTGATGCCTTCAGGCAATCATGTCTCTCTTCCTGTCTGAGTTTATCTTGAAAGGCTTGATTGAGTTACCTCCTATCCCATAATAGGATCTAAGTTCCTTGTAGTAACATAAGAAGGAGATGATGTCACTGCAGCTAAACTTCTCCGATAACTTACTAATGACTGGAGCCAACACCTCAGCTCCTTTCTCAGGCAAAACTCCCAGACACACTGAGTCAGGACCTGGCTTGTGAGCTCCCAGGGAACTTGCCATGCAAGGATCTGAGGGCACAGCAATGGAGGATGGCTCCAGAGCCCTGCAAAGCACCCTGCTCGAAGGCACTCTGTCCCCCTCTGCCACACTCCCCTGCAAGCCAGCTCCACACGTGCTGCTCTTTCTGCCAAGCACAGCACCCAACGGGGCCCAGACACACAGAGGCAGGAGGTTCTGGGTCCCTGAGCCTGCCCAGATAACCCAGGTGAAGAGCAAGGGCTTATTCCATCAACTGATAACAAATGGGATAGGAGAAAGGCAGGCAGAGCCTGCAGTGCTAACCTGGAAGGTTGGAAATTGAGGTCAATTTCTGCACTGCCTGTTATGTCCTTGTGGTCATAACATGCTGCAGATAGAGTGGGAGAATGGACCTGTTGGAGCAGGTCTAGAGGAGAGCCACAAAATTGATCAGAGGGTTGTAGTTACTCTCCTATGAGGAAAGGGTGAGAGAGTTGGGGTTGTTCAACCTGGAGAAGAGAAGGCTCCAAGGAGACCTCATTGTGGCCATTCAGTACTTAAAGGGGCCTGTCAGAAAGATGGGGACAGACTTCTTAGCTGAGTCTGTAGTGATAGGACAAGGGGTGATGGTTTCACACTAAAAAAGGGGAGTTTCAGATTAGATATAAGGAAGAAATTTTTTATGCTGAGGGTGGTGAGACACTGGCACAGGTTACCAAGAGAGGTGATTGATGCCCTATCCCTGGAAACATTCAAGGTGAGGTTGGTTGGGGGGCTGAGCAACCAGCTCTAGTTGAAGATATCCCTGCTCAGCGCAGGGAGGTTGGGCTAGATGACCTGTGAAGGTCACTTCCAGTCAAATATTCTATGATTCTATGAATGACACATTATTGAATAGGTAAAACATTGCCTTGCAGGCCTGCTCCAACACCTGGGCTCTCTGCTCCTGCCACAGAAGAGCTCACAGGCAATGAGCAAGACTTGCAAGAGTTCTCTAACCCCATTTCCAGGCTAAGAACTCTTGTGAAAACCATCCCAAGCAGCGAATGAAGATTCAAGACGCCAACATGTTCCCAGCTGGCTATGAAACAGGACCTGGTGGAAAAGTTTGCAGGGTTCTGTTTGGACTGCAGTGAGTCTTTGCTCCTGACTTAATGCGATATGTACCTCTGGGAAGCCCTCCATGAGGGATGCTCAGGAAATGAAATCAGAGCAATACCTAGACTCCACACGAAGTTCCTTTGGTACAGACAAGAGGGCTTTGTTATCCCCAGTTACAGACACCTCCAAAACCCCTCAGGTCAGAACCGTGCAAGAAGGATTGCCAAAACCTCTGTGCAGCTATAGAAACTGCTGAGAGTTGGGCAGCTGCACTCCTCTGTTGCGCCAGCTCCCCGACCAGCCTCTCCATGGGTGCCTGGCATTGCCCTCCTTGTCCGTGATGCCTGGCACAGGGAAATGGAGAAGGCACAGAAAGCAGCCAAAGGCTAAACAAAGTGGCTCAAAAGCCCATCAAGCTGTGTGGGTCCTGCATATTTGCTGGGAAACATGGTATTTGTCCAGCACACAAGCTAGCTGGAAAAGAGGAGGGAGAGCAGGTCTTGGGGACAGAAGGAACAAGTCACATCACTCCCTGGAGAGAGGAGCTCTGAAAAGGTCATGGCACCCTGAGAGATCTCCAAGGCCAAGCATGTACTGGGACAGAAGAGCCAGCTAACATCTTGAAGGCCCCTATCTGGCAGTGGGGACCTGCTTCCATGTCACAGCTGGGTTCCTGTCTACTTTGCTCCGTCCACTCTCCACTCAGGAGTTGACATGGAGACAGAGCTCCAGATGTCCCATTAGTCATTGCCAGACTGGTGGTTATTTTGTTTTGATTGAGACTTGTGTCGGGGCTTCTCCTGTTGAGGTGCCACACTATATCCTGGTGTGTTTGAGTGCCTCTTTGTGCTAGGTGAGTGCCCATAGAACTCCCCATGACCTTCCAGTGCAGCCATCTTTGGTTTAGAAATGAAATAACCCTTATAGCTGAAGCACTGGCCTTTGTTGAGAGCCTTGAGCCTTGATGGTCATGCATGTGGTGCATCACTTCTCAATGAACATATGCAACCCACAGCTGACTGGATGTTGTCCTCAAGAGAACTGCACAACAGCTCTCCGTCTCACCACAGCCTAAGGCCCTCAGCGCTTGACCTCTGCGCAAGTTACCAGGCTGTTTTAAACAGTCTGGCAGCCATGAGTCCTCCAGAGACACCACAAAGGTCTGTGGGACTGTTCCCTGGCCCCTCTCTGGCTGAGGAGATCCTCCATGGGCCAGACACAGCAGTTTTTGGGCCACATCACAGCTGCAGAGCTCTTTCTGGCAGCTAGGGCTGCTTTTGAGGTGTAACACTGAGCCATGAAAGCAGGGCATAGTCTGCTTGGCTGGGATTTGGAGCTATCTACCCAGTGTTCCTGCTCTGGCACGGGCTCAGTGTGACCTTGGGCAAGTTGCTTGGCTTTTCTCTGCCTCCTCCTTCCTCTTTATGAAGGGAATAGCAGCTTTGTCCTGTGCTGCAAGGGGCTGTGGAGGGAGCTACCTCTCTCTGAGAGTAGTTAGCACTGCAGATGGCTGTTAGGAGACAGGTTGCTTAAACCTTCTACAGCCTGGGCTAGCAGGAACCTCACAGACCATGACACTGAGCGCCTGCTGCCAAAGACGCCATGTCTGGTAGTGCCTGTCATGTACAGGGCTGGTTCCTTCTGCTCCTAAAATTTTGCTTATGTGCATCACATCACTTGTTATTAACTTGTTATTCTACCACCACAGCTAGTGATTCCTCTGCCTTCCTCAGAAGGTGAGACAGTTCTGTACTTTCCATCCCCTTGTCTTACTAGATTGACCACACTCCCATCTACCTTGCTGTGAGTAGACTTCAAGGACTACCTTGAAGTCCACAGTGTTATGAAAGAGGCAGAGAGTTAAAGATGAGAGCAGATTAATGTCTTGCCTGGAGGACTAAATGCTGCATCAATGGGTACCAGTTTAAATATGTTGTTCATTTCTTGCTTGCTTCCTATCTCCAGTTTACCTGAAGCTTCTCTGTGACTCATCAGGAGTGCTTACATATTCAATGCATGTAACATCTGGGACCCATCTTCTTTTTACATTGACACATCTACTGTATGTAACATCTGGGACTCATCTTCCTGCTATGTGGCTGTATCTACTGTATGTAACATCTGGGACCCATTGTCCATCTTCTCTACTGAGTTGTCACTGGGGAAATGCAGCATGCCCTGGATCCTTATGTCTGTAAGCGAGGGAGTTAAGGTTCATGAGTCCCCATAATAAAGGTCAATGCAAAACACATTGGAAATTACAATATGACTCATAAGCAAGAGTCTGCATGTGTGTGTTGTGGATGCGAGCTGTGATTATTTTTTCTTTAGTGTCTACAGTGTTCTAGGCACTGGGAGGGCAGTCAAGAGAGCATATACCTCTTCCTGAAAGCTACTACAGCCTGAGATGGGAACTGGCAGTGCCTATGAGAGGTGGAATTAAGATGGAATTCCACTCTGAAGGTGGAATCAAGATTCTGTGTTTGACAGAGTCTCTTCTGAGAGACGTTTGCTTATTGAAAGGTGGGTACTGCAGTCCTTGCAGAGTGGGCAGAGAAAGGTAGGAACAACATAGACAGACAAGTGACCACCATTTTCAGGTTGTATGAATGATTTCCTGAATGTTTATCCAATCGTGGCTCCTGGTTGCCACACTGGATTGCTAGAAGTCAATAAAGAAAAGTTGGGAGGGAAAAATTTCTTTACTGAAAGAGTGATTAAGCACTGGAACAAGCTGCCCAGGGAAGTGGTGGAGTCACCGTCCCTGGAGGTGTTAAAAAAATGTGTAGACATGGCACTTCAGGACATGGTCTAGTGGTCATAGTAGTGTTGGGTTGATGGCTGGACTTGATCTTAGAGGGCTTTTCCAACCTTAATGATTCTGTGATTCTATGATGGGCATAGCCATGTAGGTACAACCTCTGCCAAGCTGCTAGACAAATACAGCTCAATCCACCCAACCTGTGCTGTGACTTCTTCACTTGGGAGCAGAACTGGTGAATCCTGGAAGTTCTGGAGAATGACAAGAGTGTCACTCATCGTCACTCCCTTCCAAATGCTGCCAACCGCAAGCTCAATGAAAGGGAAAATTAGAAAGTGAAGTATCAAGAGAGGAATTGACTCAGGGGGTCATCATGAACATAATGACCCAACTCAAGATCACTGGAAGCTGAAGAGCCTACTCTCTACATGTTCTAGGAAAGAATTTCAAACACTATAAAGAGATGAATCTGCTGCTTTTTACACATGGTGCACACAACACTCCCATCTTCCAGGGAGATGAACCTAGGGATCCTTCACAGCATGGACACTCACAAACATCAGCCCTATGGACATTTCCTTTGTGTGAACTTCACAACATCACATTGCTCAAGGCCATGGAGTAAGAGATGAAGGACATCTTCAGGGATTTATTTGGGTACTGCTAAATAGAACTTGAGGATATGTTCAGCAGCCTGTGTGTGATTTCTAAATCTTCCTCTCAAAAAAAGCTGTCGAGGTCATTGTAGTGGGACAACTACACTGCGTTTCATGCTTTTTTACTCCTAAGCAGAAAAGGCTCTAATCTGAACAAGTGAGTTCCTCTTGCTGACAGAAAAAAAACATGCCTGTGATGTACCCAGTACCCATGTTAGAAGCCTTTCTCATTTCTGACTTGCCTCCAGGACAATAGGTGTAAATTCAAACCCCTCCAGCTCCAGAGTGCAGAGAAGTTCCTCTCTGTTTAATGGGTAAGCTGCTCCTTGCTCTTATATTTTTGGGCGAGATGATTTCCTCTGATAGGTTTCTCTGAGGGCTGCACAAGTGTGTGTTGGGTCATGTGCATGGGGCCATGGGGGAGGAGAAATGCTCAGCTCTGCTTTATCAGTGCTCTGATGATGATGTGTTAGCTTTGTGATCTGTTTTTGCCAGATAAAAGTGGGAGGTGTGGAGAGGGGCATTTTTTTTGTTCTCCAGGGGTAGGAAAAACACATCTCACCCAGCCTTATTCACACAGAACTTGAAACCAGTTATAGGGTCTTCCATAGCCAGAGGAGAAAACCAGAGTCCTCCAGAGAGTGATTCATCCCCCCAGACAGAGCTCTGAGATAACAGGGATGATTCACCCTGGAGATGCTGATCATTTTCCACTGCTGACTGGCTGACATGAATAAGATCTAGACGACTATGGTCAAAGGAGACAAATCCACCTGGTCTGCCCAAGGGAGACGTGGGCACTGCAGAAGCTCACCTGAAGGCAAACAGGGCCATGGAGGATGACTCAGAAGAATTTGATTTCCTCCTGGTGGTATCTTAGGATGTCCCACCATGAGGGAAGTATCTAGCACTCCAGTCATAGCAGAGGCATGAAGACACCAGCCTCCCGGTCCCAGCCACACAACTTCCCAACTACAAACCTGGCCCAGGCTATTCTGTTGTAATGCCAAATGCCAGCGTGGCTGATCGTGCTGCTGCTCTTTGAGGGCTGTAAAGTGGAGACAGCGAAGCTTCTTGCTGGGTCCTACCAAGAACTCAGTGACTAAGCCACAGTTTTTGGCCCTATAAAAGAGGGTGATGCATTTTCTGACAAGTTGATTTACGAATGGATTTTGAAAATGTATTATTTCTCATCATTGCAGTAAAAATGCCAGTGCTCTTCAAAGGTACTGGAGAGCACTCCATAAATGCCATGGGGAGACAAGTTGAACGGCAGAGAAAGCTGCTGGAATAAGAAATAAGGTACAGCCGCACACTGGGTTTCCCAGTTTGGGATACTCCTGAACCCAGACCATGGATTTGGATCAGGCCAGGGTAACCAAAGGAACAATCCTGAATTAGATTTATATTTTAATGCATCTTTTTCCTCTCAAACCTGGTCTTATATTGCCAAGCTATTGCTGCCAGTCCTGGTGACAAACACAGATATTCAGTGACAGCTTGGATCAGGTGGAGAAAAGAGCTAGAAAGTGGGAGCCTGGATGACAGCCTGTGGTACATGGAACCACAAGAATCTTGTCTGCCCAAAGTCTATGCCAAAAACAGGTAACTCCTCAGAATTTGGGTTATCATTCCTGAATCGAATTGATTTGGCCTTGTCCCTTGCAGGGACATCAGCCCACCTAAATCCAAAGAAAGAAAATACAGCTGTAACATTTCCTCACTGTCTATGCACTGGCTCAACTACACAAACTGTAGGGGCCACCTTGGCATTTCAGGTGAATCTCAGATTGTGCACACTGCACCTGGGAGGAAGGATCACAGCACGTGGAGCCAGAGAGTCTCCTGCTTCCATACAGCCAGTGAGGAATACTAACAGCAGCCAAACTTCAGCAAATGATGGCTACATCACTGCATGAAAGTTATCTGCAGTATGTCCAGATGTGTGGCACTGTAGTGTTCATTTAGATGTGGTACACATCTGCTCTTGGCCCTTCCTAGACGTTCTTTGTAGAAATACCATTAAACACTTGAAATGCCAAAATAGAGACCAGACTTCTGAAAACAAGAATGGGGACAAAACTCCACTGACGTAGCTGTGCTCCTCTCCAGAGCTGGCTGCTGAGAGAGGTGTTTCAGGGAAAAGAGGGGATTTCAGGAGCGGGGGTAGAAGGTTTTGAGCAGCAAATGCCCTCTAGAGTGGAAGGAACTTCTTCAGCACAGTGCCTGCCCTGTGAAACTTGTTTTGGGCTCTCCTTCCTGCCACAGGCATGCTTTCTGCTGCAAACTGAAATAACAGGTGAAATTCAAGGTCCTGTGATCTCAGCAGCAGGAATCACCAAGAAAGTACTTGTGGTTGCTTTGTTTAGTCTATCTTCAGATTCGCTGTTAAGAACTACCTCACTGCTCTTCCCTGACGTCTTTTTCATTGTGCTCCAGAAAGACACTGTAGTCAATAACCCATGTTACAGGACTGAGGTGATCTTGCCACAACTTCTGTGCCGGTGGATTGTAAGTCACTGCTATGTTGTGTTGACTTTATAGATTTCTGATTTCTCCACAGCTTTTGTCTTCTAAACACCCAATAGAAACAACACCTTTCTTAAACCTCACTGCATCACACATGATTGTGGAGGAATTTTTGAGTGAGAGAGGACATGACTTAATTACAGTGAACAATCCAGACTTCGAGGCTTAGTTGACAACTCTGAAGCGTCCTTGGAGGAGAGATAAGAAGAAGAAAGAATACAGCAGTTTGCAAGAAAACAGAACTTTCCCAGGAAAGTTCTATCTGCAAAGGAGGTTGGACTGAGCAACGTAAGAACGCGTGAACAAGAAACCTGGACCAACTATGTTAGGGGGTGGGTTGCATGATTATGGGAACATAACCAATTATGTGTAAGGGCTAAGCGCATGCTTTCGCTTCTGTGCTATAAATACACACGATTTGAACAATAAAGGGAGGACGATTCTATCCACATTGGAATCCATCGTTACTCTGGCTGTTTTCTCCCGACACATGATTTATAGAGAAGAATATTGCTGTTAACAGCAAACTGTCAAACCTCAAATAGATCAAAGAAACGAAATGAGGAATGGATTGACTGAGCTCTTCATGCCATGCTGATTCCAAAGTAATTTTTTTCTTCCTTCTATCATAAGAATTTATATGCTTGTGAGAATCCGATCAGGTGGGAAGAGCTTTCCTTCTTTGTCTACATCAAAGTCCACATGTTCTCCAATGGCCATAAGTCATTCTTTGCATTTTAATCTCTGGCCATATGTATAAAAATAATTACCTGCCTTGAGGGACAGGGGATGAAGTAGTTTTTATTCCACTTCCATAAAACTCCAAAGGTTCCTGCTAAAACTTTCAGAGAAGTGGCAAACCAGTGGGTTGGAGGAACTGGATTATTTTAGTTAGAAGTAAAATTAACCTGCATTCAGGGAGTGTATGTGTCAGGCTTATTTAGGGCTAAGAGATTACGAGTCAAGTAAAGTTGGAGTGAAATCAAAATATAATGGGAAATTATATTTGTAGAAAACATGAAAAGTTTTGCCAATATTTTTAATAACGATGTATATGACACAGTTTGTCTTGCAAGTTGCATCGCAGCAGCTTATGAGGGCACGGAATCCTTCTGCAGGGCAGATGTAAAGATGCTGCTGTCATACAAGCATCTGAAATGGGAAGGTGATGTTAGCAGGACCAGTGCTGATGGAACTAGAGTCCTCCTCAGGGATACTGTGGCCGACTTCAGCTGGGAACAACAGATTTGTGGCAGAGTGGCAAGTGAATCCTGCAAGTATTTCAGAGGGATGTAGTGGACAAAGGCTGTGTGGGAGAAAGGAGAATTAAAATGAGAGCAAAGACAGGATCTCATGGAATGGGACCTATCAGGCTGTTGCCCACCACCTGGGTGTGGTTGCAGTGGTGATGGTTAACTGTGTACAGGGTGGATTAACCACCAGGTAGCAGGAAATGGTTTGCTCTAGGTAACTGACGTGTGGACATGGAGGAAAGGTCTCTTGCTTATCTGCAGCTGCTTCCCTGAATGCTGCACACAGGAGATGCCAAGAGACAGAATGGAGGGAGGACAGAGACACAGTCACAGATTTTTTTCCTGGACCCCCTTGCTTTAGCAAACATATCATCAAGCCCAACAGCAAGACAGTCAATCCTTTTGGGATACAGGACTAACAAGCTGCCCATCAGTGTTTGCTAGCATGATGGTGCATCTTGCCAGGGAGAGAAGAGAAAAACCAAAGTGCATTGTGAAAGGAGGCAAGAAGAGCCTGACCTCATGGTGCAGGAACTTGAGGCTTCACTTCTCATGAACGGAAGTGTTGCTGCTGCTGTTGGGGAGAGGGAACATCACAGAGCAGGGAGTGGGGGATGACTGGGAGGCAGGAGAGACTGATGGCAGAGGAGGAGGTAAATGCAATGGGGAGATTTGTTGAAAAGTGGCTGGGAACCATTCTCAAGGTCTTATGTGCCACAACTGGTTTCTGTGCTTTCAAATGCAAGAGTGAAGTGGGATATGGGTCCAGTGTGCTGGAGGCTGCTGGGGCAACAATGCCTGTGGGGAAATCCCATGGTCAAGGCTGATCCAAGGCCCTGACTATCACTGATCTCTTGGAAAAGGCAGAAATATCTGAAATTTACTTTGACTGAATGGGGTTTGCAGACCTCTAGGCAAGACACCAGACTTCTAGTTCCCTCTTATCCCAGACTTTAGTGTTGAGTGACTATGATTTACATGGTCTCTCTCCTCTGGAGCAAGGTTACCAGGTGTTTAGATATTTCTGGACAAATCCCTGCACATGCAGACCAGGGGATGGGCTAGAGCTGTGGTTAACTCCCTGGTTCACATGCCATGCTCCAGGTACCAAGGACATAATGAGGACATCAAGTTTGATACACAGGTGGGTATCACAGCTAGAAGTCATCCCAACTACACTCAAATGTCTCCTTTTGAACTGTGTTGCTCTCCAGCTGTGAATGGAGGGGACCAGGCACCACTGTGAGTGATCTGTCTCCAAAGGCAGGTACTCGCTTTCCAGATGACTTTCTCCCCCAATGTATCTACTTCTCTCTGACTAAAAGGTGCTGCTCAGACACAAGGAGATGAGCTTAGCTGGAGCCTTCCACACTGCTGATGTCCCATTGGGGGTTAGATGACTTCATGTGTGCCAGTGTCTCTGTGCCAGCTATACACATACTCCTGGAGTCCGAGGTAAACTCTACATGAAATGACATGCAGCCACAAGTCTCTGTGGGAGGAGAAATGAGCTACCACAGGGCGGGAGATGAATGAGTGGATGCCTTTATCCAGCTGGGAGAAATGTGGCTCTGAAAGCTTTGTGCCTATGCTGATGTGTCTTACTGGGTCAGAAAACCTGCTACTGTCCTTGGGATGCCCAAAGTCTCGCAAAGTCCCAGCAATTAGCAATTAGTGCAGTTTCTCCCAGTCTGGAGGAGACAACCTGAAGGAGATTCAGAGCTCTGGGATTCATGGCCATAGGCTAGAAGTCAGATCACCACGCTGAAAGCACAGGCTAGTACTGCGGATGTGAACTACAGTGGTAACTTTGGGAAAGCTCCATTGAGGCCTTTAGAAATCTTATCCTCTTGGAGCCCCTGGCTCTAAGCCAGGTGAGAGAAGCTGTGATGATTGTCCTGAGGCCACCGTATAGCCACCCGTACTGGAAAAGCTCTGATGCTGTTCTGGCTGGCACTATTTCTCCCTTCCTTCTCCAAACTGCTGTAGGCAACACCCACCCAGATGAGCCAGACACACGCTAAGCACCTTCCCAAAGTGCTGATCTTCGAGAAACTCGAGAAAGAGCCAGCCATTCTCATCACTTTCCATAAATATTTGAAAAATAAAAACCAAGAGTTTATCTTGATCTCTTAATTCATGAGGTTTCTTTTCTCTTTGCTTTCTCTACTTCTGCAAGCCTGGTAATTATAATTTATAGCACCTGCTCACTTTGAAATACCTTGGACTCCTTCTGCTTGGCAGAGGAACAGACACAGTGCCCATCTGCTTTAGGTAAGTGCTCAAAAACCACAAAGTTGTTAATTAGACTGACACACGACTCTTCCAGAATACACATGGTATGTTGTTACTGCACCTCTAAACCACCAGTAACCAGATACTCTGCCAGGGGATCACTACTGGATCAGAACATTACGCAAAGCCTTGGCACCCCTTGCAAGGCTCAGAGCGTTGCCATCAGGTGTGCGTGTTCTCTCTAATCCTCCCCATTGGGCTTCCCAACATGCTTCCCAGATAAAGCAAGCCTGCCGGGAAGCAGCTCGCTCACACTTGGTAGGAGGCTTAGTTTCCAGAGCTTTGTATTCTCTTCTTCTGAAATCCAAATTCCTCTTTGTATTCATCTAGTGACCCCTGCCAAGGTCTCCTTCCTGACAGCTTGGGCTCCAGGCAGTGATGTCTCCACATCCTGTAGCTGACAGGGAGCAGGGCAGGTCTGATTCTGGCCTCAGGGGCATGGCTACAGCTTCAGAGGACCTGTGATGAGGGTTTTTTTGGAAGGACGGGTATGTCTGATGTGGGGTATTTGGGTGGATTTGACACTTGCCTCCTCACGGTGTAGAGTGAATCACAAACACCTCTGGTCAGGAAATGCTGAACCCCCATAATGGATGCCTCACTCTGGAGGAGGAGTGGCCTGAACCACATGAAGTCCCTGATGAGCGATGCGATAGTGATACACAGTAAGCCAACTGGAGCAGCCAAGCTTTGGGTCAGCGCATGAAGTGATGTGGAATGGGTGTCCTAGACCTATGGATGCCCTTGGCACAGAGTTATGTTGAATGACTGGTTTGCCAGTCTTCCCAGCACCCATGTTAGAGTTTGCAGGAGGAAGCCCTGTTAGTGTGTTTGAAATATTATTTGTCAAAACCCAGGACAGCATCTTCCTTGGTTAGAAAAGGTATGGGGGGAACACACAGGGCAATAGGAACATCCTCTTAGAGACCATCTAGAGGGGAACGCCTTGACCCTCTCATTTCAGCTAAACTTGCCTTGATTTGAAGTCAGTTTTTTGGCATGCCGTGTGTTCTGTGAAGGACTGGAACTTCAGTAACCTAGGTTTCCTGAAAGCCAGTATGCCTCATCTTCGTTAGTTAAAATTAGTGTCCTCCCATTGCTGGCTCTTGCTCCACAACAGGTCATTTGTGGGTGACACCACACCTGCCATGGAAAATCTTGCATACCTGAAGCTCATGGGTTAGCAGCTTTGAGCAGGATACTGGCCTGAAAACACATCCTTATCTAAACCAGACTAGATGGGAAGAGTAGGGGGAGGCCCACAGAAGGAGAGCATTGTAAGCATGGTCTTTGTGACACTTGGTCAGTGTTCTCCTTCCTTGTTTCTGGTCTTCTAGAGACAGGTGTGAAAGCAGGACCCAGGCCACGTTAACAGAGAGCTGCTGCTTCCTCTGCCTGGAGGTGTAGTCCTTTGTTCACTCCTTGACTGTGCCATAGACTCTGATCATCCTGGACAGGAGACTCCTACTTCCCTGTGCATCATCTGCCAGTGAAAAGGAGGAATAACTTCCCTTCTGCTCCATGAGTGACAACATTTATTGGAGCTTCCTTCTGCCTAGACTTTCCTCTCCTTGAGCATGTAGGTACAAGTTGATCTCATGCTGTTAGAGACTCCCAAACATGCTGCAAGCTTCCTAGCAGGTACGATGACCTCACAGCATGCATCTTGCAGAGCCTGAAGAACATCTGGCTATCTCCACTGTCTGGCATTCTAACCCAGCAAGCAGAGGGACTTCAGTGCATGTCTGAACATGCCTCATGCCTGGAATCCCAGTTGGACCCCAGCAATGCAACGAACGGACCCAGCAGTTCAATTCCAAGTGCTACCACGGGGAATATGTCCTATCTCAGTGAGCATCCTCTCTGAATGCTCAAAAGACAAGACAGCTGCCACCTTTGGTGACTACAAGAGTTTATTAACCATTATTTTTTGCTTTCCTATTTCAGAGATTCCACTGACATTAGGTTTTTGCTACACTTTAGCTCTAACCTGGTGCTGTGCAGGCAGCAAATGCCACCTCTCTCTGTCCCACAGTGGCTAGAAGCATCCCCTTCTGTCCCACTTGTTTGACCACCTCATACCTTGAATTGCCTGCTAGGTCCTACCGGTGGAGCTATGCTCAGTTCTCAGCCTCCACTTAGTTTGACTGCTTCTGTTGTAAGCCTGGAAAAAGACTTGTGTATTGAAAAGTCTGTTTTTCCTCTCCTGTGTCAGCTTGTCCATAAGAGGTACACGCTTTCCCTTCAAATCCTGTCTGAATCCCAGAATGACGAAGGTGGACATCAAATGCAAATATCCGAAAGAGCAAGAAAATAACCAGCACACAATCCCTTTCTGTCTGGTAGAGCTGTCTGTTCCACCCCACTCCCGTTGGCTCCCATTTTCACTCCCCTGTTCAGTTGTCCTGTCTGCTCAGCATATGTTGCCAGACTGCAAAGCAGATAGTTAATATTTCATGAGGTGCCATGTAAGTCCTGAGGTAACTCATGAACTGTCATGATGTGCCACAGGCCACTTCCCCTTCTGAATGGGAAAAAATAGCCTCTGGGCAACACTGGGTGTCAGACAGCTTGACCAGTAATGCTTGGAAACCATGCTGTGGATGACCTATAGGTGTTCCAGGCTGGTTAATTTTTTGGCAGTAAATACACAAGAGCCTTATAAACTTGTGGAAAATGACTCAGATATTTGAAAAAGAGGGGAAAAAAGTATCTCTAAGGCAGACCTGTGCTGGAGGCTCTTGGCCTGAGATTAGTAACTCCATTTGGAGAAGTCATGGGAGCACTGGTGAAAACCAAGCAGAGTGTTTTAGCTCTGTATCTGCTTTAGGACATAGTGACTGCCCACACTGTGCCACTCCTGGTTTTCAAATCAGGTCTCATTTATCCTTACATAGTGTTTCCTTGTTTGAATGGAGAGAGACGGAAAAGGTGGCATCAGAAGAGCATCTCTAAGCGTGAGCTAGAAGGACAATTGCAAGACTGCAAAGACTGCCTTCTCCCTTAGGTGAGCAGCACGGGATGGAGACCCAGGATGAAAGCAGGTCATGCTTTCACCTATGTGAGATACGACAGTGGTACAATCTCATAACATACTCTGTGTGTCTTCAGAAATGTCCCCGTCCACCCAGAGCAGGGCTGTGCCTCACAGCTATACTGGACTTAGCTACCAGACTTGGTTCTTGTGCCTCCACGGTGCCCAAGGGTTCTCTGTTGTACAGTTTCTCTATAAAGAGGAGAAAGCGCAAATCATCATCTTTTTCTGCATGTGCCCTCCACACTTTGAAATGGCCAAGCCAGAGATAGAGTCACGTCTTGATGCAGTGCTAACGTGAGGCAGAGCTGGCTTTTGCTTGTCCTGTTGGAGAATAATGGTCTCAGAGGAAAACTATCTCAGAGAATAACCACCTCCTGTACTGTATACACTGAGGGCAGGCTTTACTGCAGCCTGTTGGTGATCTGCAATCAGGGTCTTTCTGCCCATCCTTTAACCAGATAGTTTGGACAGGGAAGAGGTCTCCATCATGTGGGACACTTCTGAAACTTTTGCTGCCCCCCCAATTTGGAGGGTTGGAGCCAGCCTTAGGAGCACAGCATGGAAAAGTGAATCTAGAGGACCTGTCTCATCTCTTATGGCTTTACCCTAAATTCCTATAAGCACAGGAAGAACAGGATGGGTGAGGTGGGTTCACTGATGTGAGACGTACAGAAGATACTACTGTTCTGCTGCTTGCTTTTTGCTACAGAAACCTCTCTCCTGGAGCTTTTAATCTTTGATGTAGCCTGTCCCAAGTACTTCTTCTGCTGACTGGTTGCATGTACTAGTCATAGAATCATAGAATCATTATGGTTGGAAAGGACCATCATGTCCAACCCTCATCCTAACATCTCTCTAGCTCTCTAGCCACTCGACCATAACCTCAAGTGCTACATCTACTCGTTTTTTAAACACCTCCAGGGATGGTGACTCCACCACCTCCCTGGGCAGCCTGTTCCAGTGCCCAACCACTCTCTCAGTAAAGAATTTCTTCCTAATATCTAATCTAAACCTCCCCTGATGCAACTTGAGGCCATTTCCTCTCATTCTATCATTAGTAATTTGGGAGAAGAGACCAACACCAGCCTCGCTACAACCTCCTTTTAGGTACTTGTAGAGAGCAATAAAGTCTCCTCCAGACTAAAGAGTCCCAGTTCCCTCAGTTGCTCTTCATAGGGCATGCTTTGTTGCCCTTTCACCAGCTTCGTTGCCCTTCTCTGCACCCACTCCAACACCTCAATGTCCTTCTTGTACTGTGGTGCCCAGAACTGGACACAGTGCTCAAGGTGCGGTCTCAC
>VZZY01009853.1:0-11176 GCA_013400335.1 Eurystomus gularis | reverse complement strand
CCAGGGCACCTGCCTCATTCATCTGTGGGCCTACGTTTCCTTGAGTGTTAGTTTTAGTTGCAATGTGTTTAAAGAAGCCCTTTCCATTGTCCTTGGCCTCTCTTGCAAGGTTTAATTCCCAGGAGGCCTTAGCTTTCCTAGTTGCCTCCCTACATCCTCTGACTACAATCTTATATTCCTCACAAGTGGCCAGCTTCTCCTTCCATGATCTGTAGACCCTCTTTTTCCACTTGAGTGTTCCCAGCAGTTCCCTGTTTAACCACGCAGGTCTCCTGGCTTCCTTTCTTGACTTCCTACCTGTTGGGATGCTCTGATCTTGAGCTTGAAAGAAGTGGTCCTTGAATGCTGACCAACTATCTAGTACTCTATCCTATGGGATGTCCCCCAGCAATTGCTTGAAAAGGTCAAAGCTGGACGTACTGAAGTCCAGGGTTGTGATTCTGCTTGGAATTCTGTTCTTGCCACATTAGATCCTGAACTCTACCATCTCACGGTTGCTGCAACCAAGGCTGCCCTCAACCTTCACCACTTCAACCAGACCCTCATTGTTAGTGAGAATGAGATACAGCAGTGCTCCTCTCCTAGTTGGCTCATCCACCATCTGCATCAGGAATTTGTCATCAATGCACTGGAGGAACCTCCTGAACTGTGGATGGCTGGCTGAGTAGGCCTTCCAGCAAATATCAGGGTAGCTAAAATCCCCCATGACAACAAGGGCCTGTAACTGCGAGGCTGCTATCAGCTGCCTGTAGAAGGCCTCATCAATTTCCTCATCCTGATCTGGTAGCCTGTAATAGACACCCACAACAGTATCACCCATGCCAGCCTGGCCCTTAATTTGCACCCACAAACTCTCAATTCGCTCCTCATCTACCTCTGGGCAGAACTCAATACATTCTAGTTGCTCTCTCACGTAAAGAGCAACTCCACCACCTTGCCTTGCTGGCCTGTCTTTCCTGAAAAGGACATAGCCATCCATGACCACGTTCCAGTCATGTGAGCTGTCCCACCATGTCTCTGTAATTGCCACCAGGTCATATCTCCTTGACAGCACACAGATTTCTAATTCCTCCTGTTTATTCCCCATGCTGCATGCATTGGTGTATAGGCATTTCAGGGAGCTGCGGTGAGCTGAGCTTGTCAATTACACCTTAGGGAGGTGGAAGGCCTCCTGGTCTTCATCAATACTAGAGTGCTGCCCCACTGGTGTAGCCCCAGCTACAACCCCATCCCCCTTCGAACAGAATAGGTATCAGGTGCTAGACATTAATTCGGGCCTCATCTCATGTAACTGTTTTCATTGGCACTCTGTCCTGGCTCAGGACACACACTAGTAATTGTAACATGACAGCTGGAAAAGGGATTTCTGCAGCTCTTAGAAGTGGAATGATGATACACATGGCAGAAAGGACAATTCTAAGCCCTCTGTTACTTTTCACATTCCAAAGACTACAATATGAGAACACATGAGAACTGGATGAAATTTGGAGGAAAATATCTGGAAAAAAGTTCCAAGTGAAGTATACTCAAAATATGTCCAGGAATTCATTAATTTGAGCTGATGAAATGTAATAATTAAGAAGACTAATAAAGCTAAAATGTAAAAATGTCCTTCAAGAAAATTGTTTCAAGTTCAGATTTATTTCTGTTTAAATGGAAACAATGTTCACATAGGAGAAGAACAAAGAGATATTAGAAGTCAACTGTCAGAAAATTAAATCAGTTAAATTAAATCAGTTTTAAGATTTATAAAGAATAAAGAAATTACAGAAAATTAATTACAGGAAGCCTCTCATTCACAGTTTGGATTTAGCAGTTTATCTGGAATACCATTACATCACTTAAAGGACAAGATAAAGAACAACGGTCCACACAGATCCCTGCAATAAAATACAATATGATATTTCTTTGTAAAGAGACAGATGAGCTTATTTGTGAAAGTAAACCACAGAAATGATTCTGAAAACATTAGCAAAAACTTGACAAAAAGTTAAGTGGTAGATCCAGTGTCTTTATCAAAAAACAGAATGTATTAAACTGTCTTGCTAATTCTGTAAAATGATGACTATTTATTTGTCCTACAGTGATAAGAAAATAAAAAACCAGAAGAAGTATTAAGAAACTAAAAAAATAATGAAGTTCTTGAGGTAGATATTAGCAGCTTTTACTGCTTTACTGTATTGGTACCTTTTTAAAATGCAATGGGTCCCATAACTCAGAAATTACAGGAGAAACTCTGTATGTGTTTTTGGTTTTAATAACCATTTTATTTTTAATGCTTTAATAAGAGAGGAGAGGGAATACATGAATCCCACAACAAAAATACCAAGCAGGAAGAAAAAAAAAAAAACAAGATAATAATCTGTTTAGAAATGTTGTGAAGGAGGTGCATAGTAGGCTGTGATTTTTGAAAGCTTAAAATTAGCAGTGTCCCAGACAACTCTGATTTACTCACAGGCATTCCTGCAAACCAGCAAGCACTGTATTTCATTCAGAGGGATTGCTTATTGTTCCTCCCATGAAAAGATGTACACAGTGAAAATACAGAACACAAGATTTGCAAAGTTGTTGTGACACTTGCCATTCTTTAAAAAATTTGAATAAATAAATGTAAAAAATAACCCTTTACTTTTCCTTCTTTAGCTTTAAGATTACTTGAGTACTGCTCAGTCTGCATGGTCTCCTGGAGTCTCCTCATGACCAGGCTGGCTTTGCTTACCTTCCTTCTAACTGATTAAGAAGAAAACTTTTCTTCTATAAAATTCCAGTTCACTCTTATCTCCGACAGATTATTTCCTTCAGTGATTTCAAGTACTCATTAGGCAGGACAGGGCTTAACTGAAAACTCCATTAGGACAACCGGCTTCTTCAGCACTAAGCTCTCTTTGATCTGTTTTTGTCAAACTGCAGCCTGTAGGCCCTTTGGGGTCCGTGTCTAGTGGATCTCAAAAGTTTATGTCTTCTGTACAGCAGTCCAATTTTTTTGGTAAAGGTTTGCAGGCTGAAAATGGTTGAAAACTGCTAGAGGACTCTGATTTATACAAGATAATAGTGCCTGACTCTTGATTATGCTCTCATGTGCCATCTGCTAGCAATGCTGAGGGTTGCTGTTAAAACTCAGAGATGGGAGAAAAAAGGTAATAATGCAAGCTTTAGTTTGATCTACGTGTTCATTAACATTCTCTGCTGTGTGTACAGACCTGAAATGATGCTGACATACCTTATTCTGAAAATTAATTTCCTAATCAGTGACGAAATACAATTCTGTAGTAAAGCAAAGCATTTTTTTCAGTGGAAGCTGAAGAAAAAGTGCAACTGCTAAAATAATGTTAAATCTTACTGAATTCACAGCATAAAACACATCTATTTTTACAGTTTTTCAGATACAGTAGTTTATCATTCCCTAAATAGTTTCATGTAGTTTCTTGATTGTACTATTTAGTGGAATTAAGTTCTATCATTCTAATTGTAAACAGATCTTTCTGTAATACAGCGAGAGATATTGTATTACCTATTTTTGTGTAGTGCAGTATCTATTACATTCCAGCAGTACTGGCATCCTCTCAATTTTAAATGCTATTATCTGAAAGGCTACTACTCTCAGATGACATTTTGGTTCTCTGTTACAAATTCATTGCCACAATTAAAGGCCTTTTAAAAATTTTTCTTTCTTTCCTGAGATCACAATTAGGAATCTACTTTCACACTTAAATTTTCAGAGTATTTACAGTTTTTACATGTCAGTGTTTTAATTTCCTTTGTAAGGTTTTTAATATTTATGCCAGATGAATACAATTCCTTGGTTCTTACTTGCTTTAAGTAGTCTTTTTTCTCCTTGGGAAAACTTAGTTCTTCTCATCTGTCTTTAATAGTGTTGTACAGAATGTAGCACTGGATTGTCTTTTTGGTTTTGCCTATTTGAATAGACAATGTAAGACAAAAATTCACCTTCTGATTTTTGTCTTTTTTTTTGCCCATGTCTTGCTACCACTCTGAGACTACCTTTCACTGTTGAATTTATATTAATGAAAGTACATTCCTTCACCTTCCCTTGAAGTACTGAGCCTATGTGGTTTTGTCTTCTTTCTTCCATGCAACCCTTGGCACAAATGTCGCCTTCTTTGTAGGGGCAAGGAAAGAAATGGCAATAATCCACTGGTAAAAAGAGCACTATAAATTAACCATATAAATAAAAATTTCAAATCTCTTTGATTAAGAATCCATTCAGGGATGATCTTGAGTCTTAACAGCACAAAAATTTGGAAAAAAAACGCCATGAACATCCTGCTGCTTTGTGTCATGTGAGTCCTTATGTGTGCACTTATTTTAAGTCTCATTCACAAATTATCAATACAAAAAACTATTGTCTGTATAGTCTCAGGTAGAGTTACTCTTATTTCAAACTCTGGAAATTCCCAAGATAGTGTGTTAGCCATCACAGTGGTTGTTACATTAGCTTCTTTATATTAGTTTTTGCTTTTGTTTTCCAAGAAATTTCTTGTAATATCATGAAAAAATATGGGAGAAATGCATGAACTTAGTTGTATTTTGAACATTATATTTCAGTAATTCATTATGCTACATGAAGTAGTGAAAGCCAAATATTATTGCTGTCCTATTTATATGCCTAATTTACAATCTAACAGTAGCTGTTTGTTAAAAATCAGAACAACTTCCTTGCTTATGTTTGTGAAGGTCAAATAACTGTTTAGAAAAATAACATTTCACTTCAATGAACTTCTTGCATCTACACAAAAGCTTTGGCTGAAAGGCAAAGGTCTACATTTGTCGCATGTAAAATACATGCCATGACTGTCATCCTGAAGTGCAAAGGACAGCTTCTATTCAGAGGCCTAAACCTGAATGAACAGATCAGCTGTCTGGCCAAATATTATTCACAGGAAGATTATTCCATTACTGTGCCTGACCATGCTATTTGCATAACCAATCTCTATGGGGCCAAACTTAATCCATAGGTAGAAGTAATGGGCTGCAGTAAAGCATAATTATACGGAAGAAATGAAAAGACAACATGTTTTGACACAGAAGTGCAATTTTTAGCTGAACACATTTGTTTGAAAAACTTTCTCTACAAACTTGCAGAGCTTGCACAAAAGCAACAAGCAGTAGAAAAGCTGCAGTAACAAGGGGATTAGTGTCACAGATATGTGATTTAAGGCTGGTCTTAATAATATACATAAATATAAATAAATAGGTATATAAAAGGCATCTTATAGATGAAAGTGCATACAATTTGATATAGCTTCTCTTGTGCCAGCTGCATCTATGTAAGCTTGCAGTGTTTGTTCAATATTACTGATGACTAAACAATATCTATTTTATAAATTTCATAAATTATTTGCTTCAGATGTTGCTAATGGAAATCGCATATTATTTTATGATGACCTGAATAAGAACACATACTTGTATATAATAATTCTTGACATTTTTTTCCTGCCTGATTTCTCTTGCTTGCTTCTGAGTCTTTGATATTATTTTTGAACTGCTTTTGTAAATAGGTGCTGTGTATGCAAATCAAAATCTAGTGGATTTGCCTTCCATTGGGGGGAGAGTAATATTTTACCTCAACTACAGGGTAATATTTTCTATTTAGCAAATAGAAGAGTTTAGCAGTGTACGTGTTACATAACAGATGTGGAAAGCAACATTTATGGCACAGAGTAAAAAAGCATTTTGAAGAACAGGTTTGGTTTGGTTTGGTTTGGTTTTTCTTTTTGCTTCTGTGTATTACTAAGTTCTCTTACACCATTTGATGAATCTACTCCCAAAACTATTTATAAAAAATCAGCAGGTCTAAGTTAGCTCTTTTCTTTGTTAAGTGGAAATGCTTAAAGACATTTTCAGATTGTGTATTTATTGCCTAACAGAGCAATTTCTCTACAAAACAAGACCTGTAAGGTCAGTTCAGTAATGCATTTCTGAAATTCTTTTCATTCACTGCTCACAAAAGAGAACAAGCATTGTAACTGCCTTGCTTGTGAGTGATCCACAATTTCTTTTCAAGGTAAGACTAAGGTTTTGCAAATATGTACAAAAAAATGAACTGTTCATGCAAGAAACATTAACAATACAAAAAAAAAAATCCAAAATTACCTTATTGTTTTGGGTTTGGAAGTGAGTTTTTCATTGAGATGTTTAAGACTTAATTGCATCAAAAATATTTGTCTTGGATGCTCAAGAGAGCTTGTCTAAATCAACTGAGTATGGAAAGAAGGACATACCCAACATGTCAAAGATATGAATAAGTAGCTAGTTTGCTTCATGTCATTGCAAGGCAAGATGATTGCCTTAAATTGAATTTTCTATAGAGAAAGAATATGAGCATAGACAGCTGTTATGAACTAGGTAATTCACTTGCAGTTCCTGTAGTCTTATGTAAAGTTAAAATGCATTAATCCCAATGTAGACACATATTCAGAATTAAAGTGGCCCTAATTTATAGTTTAGCTTAATTCACTTTGAAGTCTGAAGTGGACAACACTGAATTAAAGCCATTGAAAATCTGAATAAAAGGATCAATACAAGGTCTTAATTCATTGTAATTAATCCACTTTAAAAGTTGCTTCAGGTTAACTTTCTTATGTGTTTCTTCATTGTGGAATTCAATACACCTTGAGTCTTTAGACGGGACCTTATAATTAATTATGAAAATATCAGCTCATTCCTCCACAACCTCCACAAAGAGCCAATGGCATAAGATATAGCTATTTTGAAGCTAACACAAAGCACACAGTATGTAGGCACAGAAATTTTTAGACCCTGACAATTCTTTTTCCCAGGAAGACTTGATAATCATTGAGAAGATAGTAAATTTATCTGGCAATTAAAAAGTAATCAATTATTAATTGGAATGTTACAAGCCATCCAAATTGTTTTTTCTATCATCCTTTAGGGCGGACTCTGTTCCACATGAGCAAAATGCAATATGTGTAACAACATGGTATTTTTGATAATGATTCCGTTCCAGAAAATTAGGTTATTTTTAGCTTATGGTGAGGATGCATTGTTGATTAATTAAAGGTAGTGTCAAAATTTACACCTACGACATAAAGGGGTTTTTAAAAATATGTTTTTGAAGTACACAAGTAGTGATTCTAACATTCCACATGACTAAACTGGAATAAAATTCTTGTTACTGAAGTGGTGTCACACAAGTAGCTAAATAATTCAGTGTCATATCCATTTTTAGGCTTTTGTTCAACATAAGTTCAAGGAAATACATTTTCCCCATATTTTAATTTTTTTGAAATGACTCATAATTCAGTTAGCTAACATAGCTGAGCCTTTTGGCAAGCTATATCTAAAGCTATTAAAGTAAGCATCTGTTTACCTTAAACTAAGGTACGGCTACAAAGCAATTTTTTCATGGAATTCAGAGAGTCATTCTTCAATTTTCCTTGTTCGATAGTTTTTATCTTTATTTTAGTAATTCAAAGATGCGTTTTGATTGCTGTACAAATTTAGAAACTTTTTGTTTTCCTTGGACTGCTAAATATTTACTTTCCATAGTAGCATTGCAGTTTAGCTATTTCACTTTCATTCATCTAACAGTGTTGTGAATTAACTTATCTGTATGAATAACTCAATCCTAGTAGCTGTCTTCTGGCATATATTTTAAAGATATATATACAAATTGAATATAGTATATTGCATACATGATACTGTATATACATCCCTTTTTGTAATTTACACCATCATAAATCTATAATGTTTTTTAAGAAAGTAAATTATTAATGATTAATGGAAGTTAATGATTTCTATGGATAAATACATTGTTTTGTTTTGTTTGGGTTTTGGGGGGGGAGGATTGATTGGTTGGTTTGGTTTGGTTTTTTGTTGTTGTTGTAAAAAAACAGTAATGATTTCTACAACCAAAGGGACTAGAATTCCAATGACAAGAGAAACATAATGCTAGATTATCTCTGGAAAAGAATAATGTTTATGACAATATCAACAGGCATGTAACCAGTAATGTTCTATAGATGAATGTGACATGGCTGGAAGAAAAAACTCAGCTCTAAAGCAATTTAAAAGAGGAATATTCAAAAGACCTGGACAAACTGTTAATGAGAATTGTTGTGTTTCATATTCCATAGCTGCTGCAGTTAGGAGGAATGTATCAGTAGATACGGAAGGCGTCAACAGACAAAGAAAGGTCAGTTTCTAGATGTCATAGAAATGAAGGAAACTGGTAAGATTACTGAGTGCTGCTGCAAACAAATATGCTAACTCTAGCTTCTCGGTGATCAACAGGAAAAGAGTGCAACAGTAAAGAAAAACTTGAGACTAAAGAGTGAAAAGTATGCTAACTTACTAAAAGGAAGTGTGGAGAGAGGTATATGTCACGGAGTATTCAGGTGTCACCTATGCTTGACGGAGTATGATTCACATGGAAAAAAATCTTTCTTACTCTATTTCCTCCTTTAAGGCTTTTGGGTGGTTTTTTTTGTAAGTTTGTCTAAAGGGACAGAGAAAGTGCTTTCACTATCTGCTAGGCTGGTTTGTACAACTTTCTGCCGAGTGGAAGGCAATGAACAATTCTTTAGGGAAGGAAACAAAGCAAAGTGGAAAAGCAGGGTGCTGTGGAGTATTTCTACACTCTTTGGTGTTTGTCAAATTCAGTTTTGGAAGAGATCTCCAGATCCTTCTAAAGGTTGAGCCTGAAGACATACACTATTTTTCTGAACTACAGAGTGTGCGCTCTACTCTATCTAGTTCAAAGGCTGATGATACTCTAGCTCTTACTGTACCTGCATAATTGGGAGTTGTTGTTCCCAGCCTTTTTTGAAGCTAAGTCTCTCTTGAGAAGGTTGGCATGTTTCACTTGTAAACTGGTAATATAATTTTCATTGTAATTTGTAGCACATAGAGAAGTCAGTAGTCTGTAACTGGTAAAGATTTTTCAAATACTTCATAAAAGCCCAGAGTTTTTTGATTGTTTTTTAAAAATACACAGACCTAGTAATAGGTTGGAAGAATGTAGGCATTTTTCTCTTTGTTTTCTAACTTCAAGTTTCATACTGCCCCTCAGATGAATTACTGAGATAATGAATTTCAGTGAAGAATCATTTTTATTTTACACTAGCAGAAGATGATAGTAACCAGGTAATCAAAATATACAATCTAAGATTTCTTCTGTTAAAGTGAAGAAATTGAGATAAAGGGGACAACGACCCTTGCGGGGCCTTCACAGAGCCCCTGCTGTAAGCCTGACACTCTCAGAGATCTTAAAGCAAAGCAAAACCACCTGAGTTAACCTTTAACTGAGGTGTGCCCATATGTGGGAGAAGTTCAGTACTGTTTCTTTTTTGTTGTGCAGCTGTCTCCCCAGTTGGGAATCTTTAGTCTAGAAACTTTGTATAGATAATGTAACCTTGCCTGCATATTATCTGAATCACTGTAGAGTTTGGTGCATAACTGTACAAAAAGCACCCCTTCAAGAAAGCAGGAGACAGCAAATTTTACAATATAAATGGTTTGTGTTTCTGTTATTAGCATGGTGGCATTGCTTCTGAATACTTCAGGTTAGAGCACCCATTTTCCTTTTCAATAGGAACCATGACACTGATTTGAAGAGCAATTTAATTACATTGTTGGTGAACTGAATTTGTTCTTCAGCATTTGATTTCAAGTTTGAATGTATCATTCCAGCATGTGCTCTATCCAGCCTTTGTTCTTGCATCTCAGTTCTCTAGCAGAGATTTCAACACTGAACCTTACGACTACATAGCCATTATAGGATTTACTCATGTAAATTCCTTGGAGAAGGTGTAGTGGGTCTGGCTGAGCTGGTTTTCCACATAGCAGCAGTGTTTTGTGCTGAGAGCTAGAAGGGTGTTGATAACACACCCGTGTTGTCACTACTGCTGAGCGGTGCTCACACAGCACCAAGGCTCTTCCCAACATTCCCCCCCCCAATGGGATGGGGTGGGCAAGATCTTGGGAGGGGACACAACCAGGACAGCTGACCCCAACTGACCAAAGGGATATTCCATACCATATGACGTCAGCTCAGCTATAAAGCTAGGGAAAAGCAGAGGNTTCCCAGAGAGTGGCCAAACATCGCCTGCTGATGGGAAGCAGAGACTAAAACTTTGTTTTCCTTCGCTTCTGCGCACGGATTTGCTTGGCTTTTGCTTCTATTATTATTAAACTGCTTTTTGTTTCTCATCTTATTTTCCTCCCCTTTCTTTTTGCTCTGCTGAGGAGGGAGAGGGGAAGGAAAGGGGGTGGCTGATAGAGTGGCTTGGTGGGCACCTGGTGCTCAGCCAAGGTTAACCCACCACACAAGGTATTATGGAAAACACGTCGTCTAGTAGTATCTATGTATCATAAATCATCTTCAACACATAATTTGCAAGGTAGTTAAAAGCCATCATAATAGCATGTGTTATACAACACGTATTTTTTGTCAGGGACTTCTGGGTAAAATACATTTGTTGTTCATTTTTAATTTTAATATTTTAAGTAAGTTCTCTTCATGTATGTCTCACCATCAGAGAACAGTATGTAGATACTGGCTTATTTAATTCTGATGGTGGTGATGTATCAGCAATGAAAAAAACCTAGTTTATTTACATCTAGCAGTACTTTTTCCATGCTGCAAAATGGTGACTAGTTACCTTTAGCAGAATTGTCTCAATGCTGCTAAATGGTGACAAAGATACAGTTCATTCATGAGTGGTAGAAGTATGGAGTCCAGCTCTTAATGGATTTTAAATTCCCACATCTTATTTTCCCGTTGCTACTGCACTCTCAGCCCTCACATGTCCCTAATACCCTTTATCACGGCAGTGTCTTCCATTCTTTTCTGCATCCTCTGATGTCTGCCAGGGGAATGGCTACATGTGTTATAGTCAGGTGTGCATACATGCATGTTGATTACAAAAACAAATATCAGCTGTGTTTAGTAGCTAGCACAACAAATACTGGTAAAAAAGAGAGGGACTCTCCGTGTAGTGTAGGAGGAAAAACATGATATAAAACCTAAAGTATTTAGTTAGCACATGTCTTCAGTTTGCCTATTAGCAGTAGTTATTTTCAGAAACTCAAGGAAATAAAATGCGAACAGTTAAAAATGTGTAAATACATTGCTTGCCTTTAAAAAAAAAAATTAAAAACAGGGTGGTGTGCCCCTCTCGGGGCAGCCCATTCC
>VZZY01009846.1:0-15051 GCA_013400335.1 Eurystomus gularis | reverse complement strand
CTCCTGGCTGCCAGGGCACACTGCTGGCTCATATTCAACTTGCTGTTGACCAGAACCCACAGATCCCTTTCCGCAGGGCTGCTCTCCAGCCTCTCGCTCCCCAGAGTGTTTGTATACCCAGAGTTACCATGTCCTAGGTGAAAATCCAGGACTTGTCCTTGTTAAACTTCATGTGATTGGTGATTGCTCAGCTCTCCAACTTATTCAGATCCCTCTGCAGGGCCTCTCTGCCTTCTCTGCTCACCCCAGTCTGGTGTTATCCATTAACTCAGTAAGCCTTCAAGTCCTGCATCCAAGTCATTTATTAATATATTAAAGAGTACTGTCCCTAAGATGGATCCCTGAAGAACTCCACTAGTGATTGGTCACCAGCCTGATGTATACTCATTTACCACGACCCTCTGAGCTTGACCCATTAGCTCATTGGTCCCAGCCAACACGGGTTCATTAGGGGAAGGTCCTGCTTGACTAACTTGATTTCTTTCTATGACAAGGTCACCCATGTAGTTGAGCAAAGGAAGCCAGTCGATGCAATCTTTCTGGATTTCAGTAATGCCTTTGATACTGTCTCTCACAGTATCCTAAACAAATTGTCCAGCATCCAGATGGATAAGCACATAATACAATGGGTGAGCAATTGGTTTGTGGAGCCGGGGGACAGGGTTCAGTGGTGAATGTGGTAGAATTAGGTTAGTGGTTGGACTCGATGATCTTGAAGGTCTTTTCCAACCAGAATGATTCTGTGATTCTGTATGTGCTAGTGGCTTTTAATACTGAAGTATTCAACATTCTGCTGTGATAAAGGCTGGTGTATTAGCTGCATGCTGGACCTATATAATCCACAAGAACCAGCACTGTGCAATTCTAGACAAGAACTTTGCCTTTTGGTTTTTAAAAATACATTTAAAGCACTTTGTAAGAGTAATAGTCCTGGGATAAATATAAAGAAAAGTATTTGCCATACCAGTGTGCAAAACCCCTGAGCTGACAAGGTGTGTTACAACACAGAACAGAAGAACATCCCACACTTGACTTACATGAAGAGCTCCTCATGACCAGTTGAGTCAGGGTCAGGATCTTTAGAAGAAGGCTAATTAAGAGCTTTCTGTTATGAAAACTTTGGAACAATCTACAGAGGCACAACAAGGGAGGACAGAGGGACACAGAAGTCCAGCCCTCTGCCTACATGATCCTTGTAGGACACCAGGGTATGGAGAGCCCAGTGGTCACTCTGTACCCGCTTTGAGGCTGCAAGCAAGCAGCTCACCCCTGAATAAGTGGGGCAAGGAGGGTGGAAGTCCCCTCCTTCCCTGCCTGTACTGTCACACCAGGAAAACTCAGACGCCCTCTGAGTGAATAAAATAACAGCATGGCATTAAAACACAGGAATGAGAAGAGAGTCCTCTCTTGGAAGGTCCCTCAGCTTCTACCCCATAGCAGGAGTTGCACCTTGGTGACACAGTCGTGCCCCTGAGAAAGCATCCTCAAGGAGGAGGAGAGAGATCAATCACATTTTTCAGTGCTGACATTTATAAAAGAACCCCAGACTGGGCCAGAGCTTTACTCCTCATGGTCCTCACCCTGCCAGCCCTGATGTGGATGCCCGCTCTGTGGCTTGAGACCTGGGCCACCCACTTTCTAACTGACATATGTGTGTATACACAGGCTCACAAGAAACAAAGCATGAGGGAAACATGGGCATTTGTATCATTACTGATGAGCAGAAGGCAAGTCATAATCATTTAACCTATGGAAGCTGGGGAGGAGTTAAGCCTGTCTTCCAACTTTCTAATGAAGAAAACAAACCAAGTTAATTCTTCTTTTCCTCCCCATTTGTCTCTGCTCTTCCCTTCTCCACTACTGAGCAATGTGTAAGGCACTATACATTAACATAAGCATCAAATGGGGTCCTTGCCCCGACAATCAGCACTCTTCTTGCTCCCTGCTGCAGGAAACACAAGATGTTGGGCCCACTCTCCTCTTCTAATTTATGGAAAAGAACTACAAAGCTGACTAGCAATTATAAACAAGATTAATGATTTGTCAAGAGACCTCTTTGTACTTTCAACTACCTATATAAAAGCTGCTCTTTCTTTATAGAAAACAAATAGTGTTTTGAGAGAAAATATGACACAGTTACCAGTTTGGAAATTTTCCCCAGAAAACTACAGGCTGAGCATTTTAAGCCAGCACTATGGTAAGCCCTGCTTTGTACAGTGTCTGCTTGTATCGAATACACCCTACCAGGCAGAAACTCTGAGCTTACTCAAACCCTAGTACTGCAATATTTGAGAAAGGGAAACCTTCACCTGAAAGTAGCAACCATGATGCAGATACACCATACACCATGTAGCCAGTTAACAGCCTTAATGCTGATGAATATCTTACTCAAAATAGTGCTACTCCAGAAATAGTTATTGGATCAATTAATTGTAAAACCAAGCTAAGATTATTTATTAAGTAACTTCTTTCTGTCACTGAAAATATTTTTTTTTAATTTAGTGATTTTTGTAGGAAATGAGAACAGTGTCACTGCCTGCTGTTGCAATGAGACAAAATATATTTTCTTTTCACCAAGCTGCTAGGAAGAACCAGTATACTTTCTGGGTGTCGCTGCATTCACTGTGAGGCTTCCTGAATGCCCTTTCTCTGTATTGAAATCTTCATCTTTGTTTAGCTTAAAATTTAAATAAATCCTTTACATAGCACTGCATGAAAACAAGACAGAGGCCAACAGAAATGCACCTAGTTGTTTTATTTTCTCAATGTGTCTTTCTTGCTTCTCAGGTTTTTACCTAATTTCAGAAAAAAAAAGATTAATATTGAGGTAAAGAAAGAAGAGTTATGCAAAATAGAAAGTGTGGTGCAGAAAACAGATTTATATTAAATAGAATTGTACATAATGTGCTCAATAGTGTTTACTTCTATCAAATACAGCTCTAGCCTCCCATACACACATACATATATAGAAGATAGATATTTCTGCACTACGCAGTATCTTGCAAAGCACTGAAAGCTTTCAAATCCCACTAAAACTGGTGAGAATTACTGGCAATTAATCATAGTCTGGAATTTTTCCATGACTTGGAAGAATAAGCACTAGGACAAAAGAAATATACACAGTGACTAACATAAAAATATGAGTGATTTGCTAATAAAACCAAGTATCTTAACATGGGATCATGCTTCCTGACATTTTTTTTTTGTGAAATCTGTGAGATAAAATCAAGTCAGGGAGTCACTGTAGGTAACTGAATACGTTATAGGTATTCTCCCTGTGACTACTGATCATTTCCACAATAAATCTATGCATAATTTCAGTTTGCTATTGACAGATTCAGATTACCAGCAAAACGGTGTATATATCAAAGACCTGCATTTGCTTTCCAATACAAACATTTGAAGACAAACAGGTCTGAGTCTTATGCTTTCAAGCATTTCTACCATCTACCTGGGAAAAATTTTCTAATAATTGCTATTTGTGCCTTTTACTTTCTATTGGGAATTAGATGCCTTAGGTAAATGTGATTTCCTCACCCTCTTTCTAAAATATACCTTTTCCTGTTACTCCAAGTAGCTAAACCAAATAAAGTCTAATACATTTTCTCTCACTCACGGAAGGAACCACAGTCAAACTAAACACATAGGCAAGGCTGTGACCAGCTCTTGCTTACACATAATGACCTGGAAATCACCATCCAAAACTGCAATTGAAGCTAATACAGTTTCTTGGAAACTGCATATTCAGTGCACTGACTAATCTCATTGCATACGACTGTGCTCCAAGGTCAGCCGCAGTCTCTTTTGTTAGCAAGGGGGGCTGTGTTCATGGGGCAATTTTGTAGGGATTTCCCCAGGAACTCCTTCTGTCCATGCTCTGAGTGAACAGAAAACCAGAGATCTGCAGTTAGAGGAGAGTTGAGGTAGAGAAAGAAAAGCTTGCTGAGCAGTTAGCATACTTCATTTAAAACACAGTTAGTCTCAGTTTCTCCTGAACAAAAATGCAATCAATTACAATACTATAATTGCAGCATATTTTAAAATATTTTGCTGTACTAGGGCTTGACTTTCAATTTCTCATAGAACCTGTTGAAAAGATGGAAGGCTTTTCTTGTTAAGCCCATTCAGAATTGTCTTGTAAATGACTCATAATTCAGTTGCTACCAACAATAAAGCATTGGAGCAGAAGATTAAGATAGCACATGTAAATTAAAGCAAATGGACAAAAAAAAGACCAGAAATTAAAACGCATCTATAGGCAAAAGCTGAGAAAACAGTGACAAAGTATATAAATAGAGAATGAGCTTCAATATTCAATCACAGTGCTGTTTACAAAATGCAATCTTTTCCTCTTCTTTTTTTCTTTCTTCTCTTCACCATTTGACCTGCACGTCAACGGCAAGAGCATGCATGGAAGGAGTCATTGCTGAAATCAGTATTTACATAGCATTAAGCATTTTTTTCAAAGATTAAATAATTAGCCTTAAAATCTGACATTTTAGAAATGACAGGACAAATACTGCTGGTTAAAAATGTTTGACTAATCTACAGCAACTCATTCTTATTTTTATGAGCTTTAGAGTGGGGTTTGCAGAAAGCACAGGTAGTTTGTAGGTGGTTCTAGAGTAAGACTTTCAGAAAACTCTCTTTATATGAGATAAACACCTCTAATAAATGAAGGTAAGGCATCTGTTTATTTAAAGATACTGGAATGATAGTCATTTCAAATAAATTTAAAGTATATATAATATACTTTAAGTATATTTTAGGTATTTTTTAAAATGCACGGCATAACACCCAGGCACTAAAGAAAGACATTAAGGTAGTATTGTTACAGTAGACAGTTTGCAAGTTGATTAGTGGAACAGAGCCTATTCGCAACTATCCCTATTTCTGTTTTCTGAAAAAGAAGGAGAGTTCTTATGGAAGAAAATCATAACACATACCATGTATATCTACAATCAAAGGTTCATCTGCATTCCTGTTTCACAGGACAGTGGATCATGTACATCCTAGCATCTTCAGAAGGCTTGTTTCTTCCACAATAACTCTCTTTTCTATGGTACAAACCTAAGGCTCTGCCACACACTGGAAAAGGAAATTTAAACAGGGAAGAGGAAGTACTACAGGTGTACAGGAATAATGGAGTAAATCTCATCTGTTCAAAAGCAAGAAGCATTTCTGGATGAGAAAAGCCCAGCTTTTCAAAGACGAATCATCTTAGGCTCCACATCTGGGCTATTACCAGTTTCCATTTGACGTGAAACAACTTATAAACAAAGATCAGTACTTCTCTGTGAAAAAAACCCCTACTGCTAAGTTCAATTACCTATACGTATAACCATCTCCCATCATTTCTTCATGCTGGCAAACTTTTTTTTTCTGTGGATTACATACACAAGGAGGAATCTTACTGGGAGTGTTGTGAATTTACATAGCTTTTTATCTGTCACCTGAGGACCTTACTGTTCTCTCTACATGAAGCACTCAGTACTACTTATGCATCTGAAAATTCTTCTGCCTATACCATACCAAAAAGAAAAAGTATTTCTTTTTGTTGTATCAGTTCTTCTTTTCAAAAAATGCCTTAAGTTTTTATTCCTCACTCTCAATCCTTTCTTAATCGTCTTCTATTTTCACTTATATCTTTGTACAACTTTTCTTTTCACTTACGTCTACTTGCCATTAAACATATTCAGGAAACCTCTAGAAAAGATAGTGACAGATCCAGGAGAAATAAAAAATACATAGCACCAAAGGCAAAAAAAATACATGAAACAACATGAAAACTGCAGAGCAGGCAAACGCTCTCTCTTTTCAGTTTCCCACAATCAGCTCTAATATACTTCCCATAAGTAATATGATCTCACAAAGTACGTAGATAAAGCAAAGGCCTTATCATGTAATTAGACAAAATCTTGTAATGCCACAATATGCACTAAATGTCCAATCTGACACCCAATAAATATGTGGGAGGCTTTCTATTACTTCAAAGGTTGCTGGACTAAACCCTAAGTGTGTGGGCTCACTAATGAGCAATCTGACTGCTGCCCATGAGCCAGGCAGAGGATAGCTACAAGAAAATGCAATCGCTACAGCTCATAATGTTTAAATGATGGAAAAATGAAAACCACAGAAATAATGAACTGGCTGAGACACAGTCCACGACATATTGGCTTTTCATGTATTCCACTAAGCAAAATTTGTGACGTGATTGGAAGAATAGAAATTTTACAACTAGAAAAAATTTGCTATCTAGAGTGGATTGACAGCTCATTCACAACCTTAGCAGGAAAAGCCAGTCATTTATACCAGTGTAGAGACAATGCAGAGGGAGGCACACTTAGGGGAATGATTACACTGCAGTGCAGCAGAAACCCAGCCATGGTCCTGGAGAGTTGTCCATGAGTGAAATTAACTTACTAAGCAAATCAGATAGAGACCTAACAGGAATTATTTTCCCAAAAGTAACTTTAACCCTCGCATATCCACTATGTAGTATCAATGTAAAGCTTCTTAAAAACATCACGTCTTGAAAAGATTAAGTTGAATTACAAACTTGTGATTGGTACTATGATTTACTTTGTGCTAAAATACAGCCAGCACACAACATTGGCTTTTTACTGCTTTATGGAGTATACAATTACATGAAATACACATCAAACTCATCTAAATAGCTGGCCATTTAGCTGTCTGTTTGGAGCTGTTGCATACTCTGTCATCCCATGTGATCTAAAGCACAGAGTCAAGTCTGGCTGCTGTTTATAATTTAAGATAGGTAGCTCTGAACAACAGGGCCTTTCCCCCTCCTCCCTCCCAGGGAAAGGAAAGCTCTTAAAAGGTCAGGCACCAATGCAGTTTACTGAATATGGCTCAAGTTTGAAGAATGTGCCTTCTAAAGTGATTTTACTACCTGGGATGTAATGAGTTTTACAGGCTCTCTTTGTTAAATTGCCTTGACAATTTCCATTTCCACTTGCTTCAATCATATTAACAGAAGCTAAAGTTCATAAGTAGTAAAATATTTCAGTGTACTGAGTTGGATGTCTAAAAAATAGATCACATACTTGACAAACATATAGGACATAACATTTGGCATTCCATTTCATGTTTGGCTTGGCATGTCTTGTTTAGAGCAGGACAAGATGCCCTACCACTGTATCTCATTACTCATAGAAATAAAACACAGTTACACCAAGCACTTGCCAAATCCCATTAGGTGTGTCAGAAGGACAAGATGGTCCCAGTGAATTGGTGAGGGAAGGAAAAAGGAAATATTGGAGATGCTCCACTGAAGGGAAACATACTTAACATTGTAAGGCTCATATATACAAAATCTGGGTAAACGGGTAAAAATTGAAATAGGGAATCCCTCACTGAAATGAGGGAACAAAAAAGCAAAGACAGCTGGGATAATTCTGCTTCTCATTAGAAGAGCACACACACAACCCTGTTACTACCTTGTTGTGAGTTTGTTTTTGCCTTATTAAATCATACAGTCCTCCCTCTATCTTTGATCCGTAGCTAGTGCTTCTTGGAAGGTACTGCAATCTAAATAACAATGACCAACAAATGATAGCTTCCTCTTTTCCAATGCCAAAATAGTTCAGAAAGTTTTGTATATGTTGCGGAATATAGGGAAAAAAACTTCAGTGAATGATTATATGATGCAAAAAATTATTTGAAAATGATCTTGCACTAATTAAAAATCAAAAGTTTATAATGCGCAGCACAAGAGGCTCACCCATGCCTTTGTACTTTGATTTACGAATGTTGCTTCCCAAATGTTTTTCTACATTATTTTCCTAAAGTGCAAAAGCTCTGACTGCCCTGTAAGATATATCAGCACTATACGGAGATTTAAATTGATCTACTGTGACTTCAAGTTAAAGTGCAACCAAGAGAAGAGCTGTGCCAAGAAATGTTTTTGCTAAGATGACCCACACTAAGTGACACATGCAACAAATGGAGCACCTCGATGTATGTGAAGCAGCAATCTACAAACTCACTGAGTGAGGGAGTTGGATACAGATCTTTAGGAAGCCAGTTAATGGCTTCCTATGGCTACTGAGGCTCCTTGGAGGCAAAAAGATAAAAGGAAAATCAATGCTCTCAAAACAATTCTAAAACAAAAAATTTGGAACCATGCTTTATCATCCAATCATTCTCATAAACATTAATAATGCTGAAGCAGGCTCAGACACAGTCAATACTTAACATAAAAAAGAAGCAGTACTTAAATAAATGCAGTACTCATCACTCACTGCTCCTCCTGAGGCCCTGAATGCAGTAACTGGCTTGACAGCACAGTAGCCAGGTCTGATGTAAAAGATCTTTATTATATATACTTATCTGGCGGTACTGACTGAATATGGCAGACAGTATGTGAAGGGAAGATGAGTGCTTAACGGGAACACAGTTCCCCAGATCCCAAGAGGAGTAAAAACTTGTAGCAATTGAGGTAAATCAAAGCTGTATAAAAAGAAACACTCAGCTCATTTAGATGCAAATATATTCAGACACTGCTATGCACCATCTCTTAACAGTATTGCACATCCAGTACTACTTCCATAGTTCCAACAAATGCCTGTCTTCTCTATAACAATGATCTCTTTGATATACATGCTGTTAAGGCATATTTATGTTCATTCAAAAAAACTTCATCAGCACAGTAAGATGAGCAAAGATCGTATCCATAGCAGGCATCTGACCTTTCCGTACCTCTCTCCCTGTATGCATGTGTATGAGGCAGGCAAGTGTGCACATACACATGAGCAGAAACAATATATAATGTCTGAAATCAACTTCTGGCCAAGGCATCCCAATATTTTCTCCTATGGTAAGTATTGTATTCACTGGAAGCACTGGATTTTAATTTGTACCATTGACAGAGCTATGCACAGAGTTGGTGCTCAAGCAATGAAGGAGAATAGAAAATACACTTGTTAAAAAATGGAATATCTTTTAATCTAAATCACTTATATAATAAATTGCTTATTTACCGATTCAGGACGTGGCCTACTCATCACAGACCACTAGAATTAAACCTGTGCATATTCCAGGACTTTGGCCCAAGAATACATTATTGCACATCAGTCACTTCTCAAAAACCATCTATGTGCATATTTTTCCCTGAAAATACATGCAGCAATTTGAGGCAGTTTACCCTTCAGTAAAGGACGGATAAATCACCAATTTATTACTTTGAAATAATTTGTTGATGTGTCAGAACTTTTACAGGTTTTCACAGTTGGCTCCTGATTTGATCTGTGATCCACCATATAGAAATAAACTCTTTACAATTGAATTGAGCATCAAAAGTTAAGTAATGCTCTTGATGTTACTGTTCCAGCTTGAAAAACACAGGACTTAGCAAACTGTAATGGTCTGACAGGACGCTGGACAGCCAACTTTGGTTAACAAGGGTTACTTTTTAAACTCTGCAACATGTAAGAAGCTATCAACCTTTGATTTGCAGCAATCACGTTAATTGGGGGTTTCTATTCTGTTAAGACTGCTCTAAGATGTCTTAAAACAGCTGAAATATTTGTCTTAATATACACTGCTTATACAAATCAGATATGATCCTCTTTCAAAATTTGTTCTTGAAGAAACTGCTGGAACTTTATCTATGATTCAGGTTCCAACATGCCTCAGTTGCACCTCCTTCCAAACTCTTCAGAGTTGTGAGGGAGGATACAGTTTGTGGATTCAGCAGGCTAAAGCGCAATAATGTGGCTAATAACTTGAGAGTTGCTCAGAAGGCCAGACTGTTAGATTTTGGTTCCAGGTTGTTGGGCCAAGATGACCTCTGAACATGACTCTGTTACCTCAGCTTTGCCTCTGGGCTTCCAACTATGCACAGTAGGCACACAGGGCCCCCACTGACAGACAGAAGAATTTTGTGGAATGATTTAGTAAGGGTATTTTCCTCTAGCTGGGACTTGAATTTAAAGGCAAATCTGACCTCCCATTCCTAAATTCTTCAGAACAAAATTTTGCAGTATGCCACTAAGGGTGAAATATAAAAGCAAGCTCTAAACAAAATCAATGTTCATTGTTTGTTTTTAAAGAAAAAAAAAAGTTGGTGGTTTTTGGTTTTTTTTAACCAATATGTTAACTGAGTGGCTACATTACTAAAGACCAAAGAGAGCAATATCAAAGACTTGAGGTTTTTTGGCTAAATACATACTGTCTTGGTTGGACGGGGCCTTGAGCAACTTGGTCTAGTTGGAGGTATCCCTGCCATGGCAGGGAGGTTGGAACTAGATGATCTCTGAGATCCCTTCCAAACCAAACCATTCTATGTTGTTTGCTTTTTTAAAAAACAAAAAATTAAGAACAAGTGCTAATGGAATTACAATGAAAAAATCAACAGAGGGAATTTCTTGATTTAAAACCCCCCATATATTCCATTTCTGCTGCAAAAGAAGACAATAAGCACAGAGGAGGCATCAAAGTATTTTACATAGGTGGAATATCAGATAGGCAAGCAGGATGCCAAAATCTTGAAGCAATCCAGCACTTCTTCCTAACAGAAGACTTTGTATTACAGTATTGAACAGTGAATGCATCTGTTAACTTGTCCAAAATATATTCTAAACCAGCCAGCCTCAGAAGCACAAATGACTTCTATGCAACTCCAAGCAATTTTATTTTTAAATGTGATTAGAAGTGGCAGTACCAACAAGGCTGAGGGTCATCTAAATAATCCAAGCTTCCAGATTTGAGCTCCTCCTCACAAAAATCAAATTCTACCTTAAAACAACTGAACTTGATTCCTGAAAAATATTTTTACATGTATCTGTCATCTGGATTTTTATATGGGGACAGCAAGATTTCATAGCTGTCTAAAATAAATATTAGAAACAAAGATATCTCAAGAGTGCATCTCTCAAGAGTGCCAATTTGAACTAGGTAGATCACTTTTTTAAAAAATGTTTTGCATGTCTCAAGGTTTTTCTCTACATAATATTTATATAAACAGTAATTCTACCAAAAACCCACAAACAACCAAAAACATGCAAGGAGGAGTAGTAAAATACCCATTTGTTTCTTATAGATCTGTAACTCAAGCCTATAGTTCTCACCATTCTACCTTCAACTTAAAACTTTTTTAGTTGTGAAACATCTGCATAGATAATACAAAGTTGATGTTGTTGTTTTTGTTTTTTAAATCATCTTAAAGGTAATAAAAACCTGCCAGCCCCACGGAACATAATCGTCCTTTCTTAAAGGATGTGAGATTTGATCATCATTGAAGTAAGTGTTCCTTAGAGCAAAAGTACCAAGATTTAATATGTTAGAAACTCATCTACCCTCTATGGGCATTTTCTTGTTTCCACTTTTCTTTGTCAAATGCAGCATTTTAGAAAGCATTTAATTTAGAAACTCATAAATTTAACTTACTTTCTATATCGCCTATCTAGCTTACTATGGTTTTGGAATTGTACACAGCTAGAAATAAAGCTCTAGGACACTAGGCAAGACTTTCCTAGCACAACTCAAGATAATGAGCCGTCATGTTTATGGTGTTAAACAACAGCCAACCTGTCGATATAATCATTAAACATAATCCAAAGAAGAGGACTTTAGCTGTGAACATTTGCAAACACTTGGAGGGTCATTTCAAAACTTGTGCTCACAAAATATAACATCTGCATTTGAGTCTAAACCTGGTGAAGCATTCAGAGATTTAACTTTAAGGGAACAAATTAAATTTAACAGTTCAACATGCAAAATAATTCAGTTTATACACTTCCTAAAAAATAAGAGTTTCTGCTGCAAACTCTAGGGTGCTCATCAATTGACTAAAAGGCAGTAAAGTATATGTATCAGGCAAGGTACTGCCCAACTGAGAGATGGTACTGCAGCACTGCAAAGACCCTGTCTGAAAAACAGTGTACAGCTCTGCCCAACCACATTCAAGAAAGATGGATTGTAAGTAGAAAAGGTATAGAAAAGGGCTATTGATCAGTGGAATATCACAAAAAGAACTAGTCTCTCCTAGAAGAGAGACTTTGCCTGTCTAGTGCAATGTCCAGCCAGCTCAGATGCAAAATTCATATAACAGGATGGTGATAAGTGTGTAGGAACACCCTAAAAAGTATGTGGTATATTTACAATAGCAAAAGGAAGGATGCAAATGGGATATTATTCTGCTTTACAAATGCTTCATGTGGATTGACAGTGGTGGAAAAGACTAAAGTGAAAGGATTGCACTCACATGGGAACAAAGGGAGACATTACAGAATGGAAGACATTCAGGAAGACAAAGATCAATATGAAAAATTTCCTAAATATTAAGGGAAAGACTAACATATAAGGAGTTATGAAATAAATACCACCAAACAGGCAATAAATAGTATTTGCAGGTATCATTCAATGCCTGATCTGATCTATGGCCCTTTAAGACCAGGTAAGGTCTTAAGCCACTTGAGAGGGCAGTTGAGATGTTTTCACCACGGTATAAAGCATTTCACGTCTCAGCTACTGCAAATTCTAAAGAACTCTCACCAAAGAAATAGAGAAACCATTAGTATAAAGGATAAGGTACTAGATGATGCTCCCAGAAGGACAGTGCCTAAGTTGCTACTTTGCCAGACCGTGTCCTTTAGATAAGCCTGCTTCCCAGATGTGACACAATCAAGGAGAGCCAGTACAATAGTCACTTAGAGGAGTGCAGATACCCTAGTAACTGATCTAATTGCTGGCTGACATAAATGTCCAGCCCCTTCAGTGTACTTCTGTAAGCCAATCTGGAAATAACTTACATACTCAAGAGAAGTGAAGAGCATGAAACAGCACAGTCATGCAAGATTAAACTATTTATTTGAACTTCAAGCAAAATCCAACACTCCTTTTTAACATTGAAAGATCCAGTTCAAGCAGAATTACAAGACTTACCATACAAAAGAGAGCTATTACATATTACAGCTAATGAAATTCTTATTCTGAAAGGGAAAAATTTCCATTACTATAGTAACAGCATCTCCAGGAGAGCAGGCAAGGCACCAAGACCCCTATGACCCCATTACCACCAGATTTCCACCTGGTTTGGATCAGTTCTAACTCCTCTACCAAATCCACAATTTTACCACGTGAAATGTGCTGTGCAGTAAGAAGGCAGTTTGACGTGAATTAGATCATGGTATTAGCAGTGCTGACCTTTCACTGATGAACAATTTTTAAGCAAGGGAGAAGATTTTTTTGGAAGCTAAGACACTACAAAGACCCTCCCTTCTCTGACTCCACATGCTGCTTTATGCTGTGTACAGCCATATAAATGATAGCCCTAGTTTTCCATAACAAGCTATAATTGGAGTAGGTGACTAGGAAAATGTTTAGATAAATGGTGGGAAGATAACCTTTTATGCAAAATGGAGAAATAAGTTATGGAAATGTTTGGGAAACCCTGAGGCTATGTAGCTCTACTTCAAGCCATAGACACTGTTCAAGCAGCCAGTAAATCACTAAACCTCAACTCAGACTTTACAATTTTGTTGTTGTTTTGGTTTTTGCCAGTTTTTTGCTGACAGATGGAAAAATACTGGCTGAATGTGACCAAGATTTAATTTACTTCCAATTTCCTTCCTATTTCTACAGCATATTCCTAAAATACACACAGCATTTTATTCCCAGTGCTTAGAATTACTAGTAAATAGTCACACTTCAACAGTACATACTATAAAAATACCACTGTAATACTTTTTGCTGCTCATGAGAATTGCATTATATATTAAAATTTTCTCAAGAATATTTCTAAAGGATCACCTGTAAATGTGTGCATACATTTATATAGTTACTTGAATACTTATGAGCTATGCATGCACATACTAAATCCCCATATGTTCTTATACAGAGAGACAGAACTATGATACTACACTGACACCACATCAGATGTTAACTAAATGGGATAATAAGGAGGTAAAGACACCTTTGAAGATGGAGGAGCCTTTCTTCAAGACATCTCCACATTCTTTATCTGTCTATAAGCTGCATTAAAGAACCCAGAATGACTAAACCACATGAAGAAATGACATCTGAGGCACAGACTTCAGTGACAACTCTCAGAAAGATATGCTCACTTGTTCTGAGGAATTTGAAGTCAAGCTTTCCAGCACCAGGCCTTAACTACCCCAACTCCAAAACTTTCTGGCTTCAGAAAGAAAACATCTCACACTTCCTTTCTTCACTGTTTTTTTTCCTTTTTAAATCTCAATAAAAATATCAGGATTTCAGATGAATGACAAGTGGTAATTATTGAACACACACTACTTTGTTACTTACTTGCACCCAGATAAGCAAAATTATATCCATTCTAACATGGGAAAAAAATATATCTCCTATCAAGTATTATATCCATTCTAATTCTCTGTTCCCCTGGGGGAGGTCCAACTTTTCCAACTACAAAAATGCATTTATAGCTGCTATCATAAGTTTCCATTGTTCTCCATGGTTTTTGAGAACCACAAACTTACAAGGTATAGTGCAGAAAATAACTGTTTGTACTTCCATTACTGCAGCGTAAGGGGTGTCTTTGGTAGATGTAAACCTCCCAGAGGTCCCCAGGACATATCTTTGTATAGCTTGTTTGGGAATCAAACAAAGCCTCATTCTGCCTACACAGCTAGAAAAACTGGCAATTTAGGGTCCCTGTGCCTTCCCATGTGTCCACCATTTTGGACTGTGGTTCATAAAAGGGTCATTTTCCTCTATGAGCACTACAACCTTCCTAAACAAGGATTCATCTCCACAGCATGAGATCTGCTGCAGTTCTTTCCTCCTTTTAGATATGAAGGCACATGCTGCAGTGGTGCTGGTAACATCATGCCGAAGTACTCAGCATGGGATAAAATGCAGAGGGGTACTTCAGTAGCCCCTGGCAAAGGTAACGTACTCCAGCCCAGCGACAGAATTGGCCAGGCAACCCACCAGCGGCATTAGTTTCAGGTATTGTTCAGCAGTATGACAGATGTTAATTTGATTTAAGATTTAAGGAAAGCTGAGATCAAACAATCCCAGAATTTAAGACCAGCCCTTGTGAACTCC
>VZZY01009833.1:0-11171 GCA_013400335.1 Eurystomus gularis | reverse complement strand
CTGCGCTGACAGCTCAGTTCGGTTTCCCCCCCCTCCTCCTCGCTCCTCTCCGGCAGCGGCGGAGGGAGGGGGGGGGTGCACTCAGCAGGAGTGATGTGCTCCCTCTGTGCAGTGAGGCGGAAAAGAGAAAGTTTGTTTTCTTTTTCAATATTTATGGCTGGCGTTATCTCACTTCCGGTCTTCCTGGAGGATTTATGCAGAATAGATTTATGGGAAATTGAGGTTTTTTTGCTCACTGTTTTAATAAGGCAGAAAAATCATGTGGTCGGTTCACCACAGTCCTTGTTGAGGATTTTATTGGATTCAGCAGCATCAGGCCCTGTTTGGTAATATGGGACTGGTGTGTTACTGATGTGATGATGCAGCAAGGTGGGAAGCTCAAAAGGAAAATCCCCAGGAGGGATCAGGCGGGAAATGTGGGCATTGAAATAGTTTTACTCTATCCACCAAATTCTCCTTAGGAAAAAATATCTAATAACTTTTTCGCAGAGGAGTGAAAAGCTCTGTCCTTATCAGCCTAAAGGGGATGACAAAGAAATATTTAATAGCTTTGAGAACTGGCAGGTCATGACTTGAAGGTATCTGGTTAAATTGAAACAATATGTCTATCTGCAGTCCATGAAGTACCACAAGTGAATGAAGTTGATCCAAGATAGATGATCTCTTTCCTTTTTTTCAAAACTTTTTGATAAGAGAGAAGAAGGCTCCATGACACTAATATTTCTTCTGACCTTCCTTAACCTCCTCTATCCCACACATCACAGGTCATTTTCTGCTGATAAGTGATCCCTTATCTTTGTCCCTGGCCCCTAGACATAACCTCTTCTCCACAAAAGTGGGCATACCCACTGCAGTTCACAACTGTCCTCACTTTTTCGACTGTCCACAATACTTGTACCATCTGTGTTCAGCAGGGCATACGCTACTGATTTTCCACATCCTCATCTGTAAAAGGGAACCTAGGACTTTACCTCTGTGCATTAGGGACTTGCTACTTCACTTTTTTTCTCCTGAAATAACAATAAGACTACAGTCTCTGGAGGGTTTCTTCCTTGGTTTTGGAGCAGTGTGAAATATGGTGGTTTGAGAAAAGGTGATAAGAAGTTAGCGCACTCATTCTGCTATTCTGTTTTTCACAGAGGAAAGAAAGCTGTGACTAACAGCCCAAACCTGCCATAAATACTGACTTACAGGGAGCTCAATAGGATAGAAAAGTGGCCTGATCTGATCCTCACCAAGTTCAGCAGAGGCAAATGCAGTCCTGCACTCACAAAGGAATAGCCACAGGCAACAGGACAGGCTGGGAATGACTGGCCAGAAAGTAGCTTCACAGAAAAATCCCTGTGGGTGCTGGTGTATAACATGATGAACCTGTGACAGCTCTATGCCCTGGCAGTAAAGCAAGCCAGCCACATCCTGGGCTGTGTTAGCATCGGTGCAGCCAGCAGGTGAGGGAAGGGATTCCTCCCCTCAGCTTGGCACTAGTTAGACCACATCTGGACACTGTGTCCAGTTTGAGCCCCCCAGTACAAGACAGGCATGGACACACTGGAGCAAGTCAGGCACAGGCACCCAGCTGGTCAGGGGCTGGAGCACAGAGGCTGAGGGAGGTGGGCTTGTTCAGCCCGGAGAAGGGGAGTCAAAGGGGAGACTTCATTGCTGTCTGCCACTGACTAATGGGAAGTTACAGAGAGGATGGAGCCAGACTCTTCTTAAAGGTGCACAGACACAAGCTAGAACATGGGAAAATCCTACTAGATACGGGGAGAAAAAATTTCACCACAATAGTAGTCAAATACTAGGGCAAGGGGAATAAAGGGATGGGTAGGATCCTTGTCCTTGTATATATTCAAAACTCATCTGAACAAGGCTCAGAAGGACTTGCTCTAAACTGGCCCTACTTTGAGCCATAGTTGGGCTAGAGACCTCCAGAAGTCCCTTCTAACCTGAATTATTTTTTGTGTTTATAGTTGTTTATGAGACCCTGGGCAGATTCCTTGGTGGACCCTGACAGTATCCACCTTGAGAAGTTCAACCCAGAATTACAGACTGAGAGAACAGGACCTGTCCTGATGAAGATCAGAATTTCTGATTTCTTCTTCTACCACCCTGTAGAATAGTGTTCACTGTTTACAACACATGCCTTTTAAGTAACTGAGGTGTAATTGCAGATTTTTAAATGTGTGCCTTCTCTCCCAGACTCCACATGGGAAGCCAGGAGCCGTGATCTCCTGTCTTTTCCTTCTTGAACCACAGACTCAGCTCTGCCCTAAAGCCTGAAGCCTGAAGAAGTTCTAAGCCCCATTCTCCACCTTGGTTTAGGTACACATTTACCACAGTTTATTTCCAGGTGAGAATATCCCAGCGAAGGACTGACAGCTGAGCAATGTCCCAAGGTGTTCCAAGTTATCCTTCTGCCATGATAGATCCTCAGAGAAGACCCGGTTGTGTGAACCACTGCTCATGGGTGTGGACTGATCAAAAGACCTCTTCTCCACTCCAGTCTGGGACTGCACCTTCCTGTTGTCACTCAAGTACCTGATTTCAGTCTGACCCTTCATCCTTCTGCAGTGTCAGCAAGATCTGCTGGGCACAACATCCCCTTTCTTGCCTACATCCTTCAGATTATCCTGCATAGAGCCAGGTACAGAGATCACTTAAAATATTCCTAGACATTTCAAAGTCAGATATAAAAGCTTGTAGGATTGGCCTAAAACCCACTAGTTTGAGGAAGAGACTGGGGAGGGGGAGTGCCTTTATTTATTTTTCATAGACAAACTATGGAGTCTATCTTCTTATCTTGTAGGGTTCTGGCCTTCAGAAATCCTGTTTTCAAGCTTTCCTGTTCAGCCACAGAAGGACGAAAGTTTATCTCTGATAAAGAAGGTTGAACTGCCCTGTCAGGTCTTGAAAGAAGATTGATAATAAAGCACCATTGCTTAGAAATTCAGATAATATACCTGCTGTGCTTCCCAGATTCAGCTACACACTCTCCATAGCAGCTTAAGGTATCTGAGAGTGTATGAAGATTTCTCTGAGAGTTTATCTCCCAAAGGTTGTAAAGAGTGAGAGTTACGGAACTGGGAACAGTGGAGGGCTTGGAGGTCCTCGAGCTTTGTACATTGGGTATAAAGTTCTTTGCAGAACACCTGAAATCTCAAAACTGAAACTGGAAAATAAAATTTTAAAAGTGTTTGCTATAAGATAGCAATAAAAGACAGAAGGACAGATGGGATAGAAAAGATTTCATCCACACCCCTTTTCACATGATCTCAAGCTCAATGGCAGCGGGAGACAGTAGGATTTTTCAGGCTAGATAGGGATGGGACCTGAGAGTGACAGACACCTGGCAGTTCATGACAGTTTGAGTAGGGATTGTCTGATTTTCCCTTAACTTTCAAATTGGAAAAGAAGCAACAAATGAAGCTAAAAGGAGTCAGACTCAAAAAAGCTAGCAGGACATGAGCTTCATCTAACATATTCTTGGTTGGTGAAGCTCGAGCTGCAGGATGTTGCGAAAGCCGTGTGCTTGCATGGTTTCAAGGGGAGTGAATGGAAGGGTAAGTGAGTATGCAGAAACCATATATAGTCCAGAAGACCATCTAAAGGGAGCCTGAGATGGAGCCTCAATAAAACAATAACAGTTTGGAATATAATGGAAGGAAATATTTAGGTATTGTCTACTGATAAATGGCTCACCTGCCAGGAGATGTGAAAAGCATGCAGTAAAATGTGTGGTTCCTGGAAGACTTGCCAACAATGTCTTCAGACAAGCCTTTTGTGGCTATTAGACCATAACAAAAATTTAACAGTAAAATATACCGGGAATGTAATAGACTAGTGGGAGAGAGGACTGAACTGCTGTGATTTAACCTATCCAAGAAATCAACTTACTGTAGACACTACAGCTGCCTGTTCCAGGAAAGCTGCCAGAAAGTAATGAAATCAAACAGGAATTTTGTAAGAAAAAGCAAGTTCTCTGTTATCTGAGAGAGGAAATACAATCACTTTAGAAGAGAATGACAGAAGATCTTTTTATATCTAACCTCTAAAAGTCCCGAAGTATATTAGCTAAGGAAGATTTAATTGTGTGTGAGCAGCACTGCTGGTAGAGAGTTAAGAACTTTCACCTGGAGTTGAGGGAACTTTTATGGCAATTAAAGACAAAGGCTTTAAAAAAAAAAACAAAACAAAAAACAAAAACACAACACCAAAACAAACCACCAGAAAAAAATACCTTTCTCACACTGTGTCACTAGAACAGATTTTAACACTACCATAATAGAAAACAAAGCACCCCCCACACCCCTCCAGTCTCTTGTGCTTAATCAAATACAAGAAATGGTAGTAATTGTGTAGAATAAATAGATAAGAATGGGGATTGCTGTTGGAGTTAGAAGTTCAGGCTATATTTCATTGCTTGCCAACAGAAAATAAACTATCCGTAGTGACAATCCAAAGAGCAGCATGGATGATTACATTTACTTCAATTAGTTTCAGGAAATCTTGACTGAAATTAAAACCAAAGTACTGTGAACAAGCTGTTGTGATAGTTTGGAAAGCTGAATGGTTTTGATAGTGTTTTAAAACTGACAGGGCAGGGAGATCCTGCCATCTGAGCAGGTTTGACAGCTGGGTTCAAACCAAAGGCAAGCTTTATGCAAGCTGTAATCCAAGCCGTGCCTCTCAGACTGAACTTTGGGCATTACTTTAAAGAGGGAAAACTGGTGTGAATTTGTTGATGCTGAGATACATCTTAAAGTCTTTATTTCACTAGACAAACAGCCAAGCAGTGGCATCAGCTCTCCAGAAGAGCACAGGCATCAGTGTCCTGCCCCAGGTCCTTGATTTGGGCCAGAAAGTAGTACTAGCTTCAAAAGAAGATGTATCTGCTCACAGTATAACCTGATTTTGCTATTAAAAAAAATATAAAAGGAAATTAAAATCTGTTGTTGATGAAGTGGAGAAATGCTCTCCAAGTGGGGAGGAAACACTTGGAAAATAAATGAACACAGAACAGAGGCCAGAATGATGCTGGACTTTCTCATAAAGCAAAGGAAATCCACTGAAGGAGATGGCATGGGAACTAAAGGCAAACCACACTGTTTCAATTAGAGGTTAAAAATCACAACTTGGTATGTTAAAAGCACTGACATTGAAAGCAGTGATAATGATATGAGGCACCTCAAATGGGGCAGCCACAGAGAACAGAGTGTACAATGTGCATGAGGTCTGATGGTGGTGGCATTTGTGAATATGCTCTTGGATGTCAGTGCAAAGAGCAACACTGCTGGTGACGGTATGCAAGCAAGATTGCAGGAGAGGACAGAAGTCCCTCCAACATGGAGAAAGAGAAGACAAAGCTGGGACCTCTGCAAATGATGAGCTGGTTTTTGTCATTTGAACAGGAAACGAGAGTAGGTAACTTAGTTGGAAAAAGAAACTTGGTGTACTGTTTTCTCAGTAAAATAAAAGCTTGAGACTTTCATAAAGCACTGGAACAAGGTGTTCATAGTCTTTAATCCCAGTATTCACTAGCCAACAGGAGCAGTTATAGGAAATAAAAGATGTGCTTGATGTTAAAGCTATCACTGGAGTGCAAATCCCTTGGCAAAGGATGGAGGTAAGTCCAGTCTCAAGTAAATAAAAATGGTGATGCCTTGAATGTTCCCATATCAATCCATCCACATAAAGAACCGGATCATTAGCTATGATATTACTGAGGAGAACTGAACACCACTGTAGCATTCACTTATCAGGATAGCGATAGCTCAGTTTATTTAACAGTGGAATGTGTACTTTTCATTATGCTGCTGTGGCAAAAGTGGAAGTGCTCGTTAAATTCCCTGGGAATCAGTTGCTCCTTCTGGATAAATATGCCTGTCACAGCTTTACCAGATCATTATGTTGTAAGGGGTGAGCTGTCCTGGCAAATTTGCAGCAGATTAAATTTGAAATTAGAGTGGATATTCAGGAGATAAAACCTGAAATCATTATGGAAAGCAAGGCACAATGGTTGAAGGGTCGTGGACTAAACCAGCAGGCAGGAGGGTGATCTGTGGGCAGAAAGGGTGATCTGCGTGTCTTGGAGCCATGATGAATCGTTCCTCAGACAAAGGAGGTAGCCTGGCAGGCATACAGCAAGGCCCAGAGATGATGGAAATGCAGAACAGATGTCTCATCTGCAGCTGTTTTTCAACTAAACAGACAGCAGTCAATCCAGACCAAAATGATGGCATCTTAATAGTACAACCTTCATATATAGAGGAAGAAGAATTACCTGTAGTTTATGAACACTGGTGGTTTACAAAATTAAGATCCTTAAATAGTGGATTGTCTAAGAAAGAAGCAGTGGTCTGCATCTAGACGCAGCATTGGGGAAAATGGACAAAAACTGCTGAGAGGCACCCATGCCTGGATTCTGAGTAATACAGATGGTAATGGCTGAGGTTTCTGCCCTTAGAGGAGAGGGAGCTGCTGCCCTCATGGAGCCATGGCTGAAGATGGTCACAGTACTGCTTCAGTATGTCATAAGATTTTTATAGCTGAATTGCTTTATTAGGTCTGGGAGAGTGCCATGCAGAAACCTGGAGGTAGGTGAAGGCAGCAAGAGGTACCAGTAGAGGGAGAGTGGAAAATGCAGCTCTGTGAGATAACTATTCATCCTTTTTGCAAAGAAACCATCAAAATCCAGTGGATAATTTGGCTGTGTCCTAAAATTCTTTATGTCTGGGGGGGCCTTCCCTGAGATAACAGGGTCATTACCTGAGAGGATGACTGTCAATTGGAAATGGATATATTTGATTTCAGAAAATAAAATCAAAAGGTAGGGCCAGGACTCTGGAGAGACTGCATCTCAGGAGTTGGTTATTTTTTTGCAATGCTATTAGATGTATGTCTTTTGGCAAGCTCATGACCTCCAGATATAATGACAAATCAGAATTAATCAGGGTTTTCCTCCCCTTTCCATTTGTTGTGCGTGTAAATCTTTTGCTAAGAGACCAGGCTTACTTCTGCCCCAAGCAAAAAAATCATAGTAACTTGTAACTGGTAGAGAATCCAACCCCTGTAAGTATTCTTGACATTGCTCAGAAAGCTGGAGTTTCTAGCTTTGAATGGGCTATAATTGGCAGAATGACATGATTAATTTTGTTTAGTGGAGTCATTTGCGCTTTATAGGTATTGCAGTGTGAGAACTGATGCTTTCAAGTCTGTAGAGATTGATGTCACAGTGCACTGCAATTAACTGATGATATTAAAAGGTAATTATCTAACAAAATGGAAATGGAGGTGGAAGAAATGGAAGTGTGAGTTGCTTAGAATATCCCGTATGATAAAACAGTAGAATTAATTGAACTTCAACAAGACTGCTTTTAAGATAACTGTATAATCCTTGTTGGCTTTGAAAAGAGCTAGCAAAGAATTTGGTAGAGTAGCTATTGGACTCAATACTTTGGACATGTGGACATTAAACATAAAGCTCATTTCTTAGCAAAAGTGATCCATGTATGAAAAAGATCCTATATTAAAAATATCCTATTGTTAATTATTTTTTTTTTATTGTTCTACAAAGACTTAAAACATTATGGGTTTGTTTCTTGGTTAAGGTGCCTGCTCAAAAGCAGTCATTAAAAAGAAAAATGCAGTTATTAAAAAGAAAAAGTGATATGTTTTTTCAAACTAGTCAGAAACATACCAGTTAAGAGCTATATGAAGAGATGGGAGGTGAAATCTTGTAAGCCCTGCAACACCAGATGAGTGTCTGCATCGATTTCTAGGGAAACGGGATTCTTTCATCTAAAGCTCTGCTGAGTTTTTGCAGCACCATGCTGCCAATCCAAGTTGTCCAAGATGGCTTCTGGCTGCTGGGGAAGGTGTCTAGTCAACCCCAGGTCAAGGCAAGCATGGCTGTTTCACACTGGTCTGTGCATCCCAACACAGCCGTACCTGGGACAGACAGGTGCAGGGTAGCAGGCATGTATACCCACATTATCTAGTTTTATGTCCTGGTTTGAGTTAGAACCAAACCAATCCTGTTCAGTGATTTTACTTTTCATCTGAGTCTCTTCTAACTAACTGCACTTTCTGGAGTTAACTTCATTTTTTCACAGACAGTGTCTGCTTCTAGCAGTGATAACACTTGAAGTTTACTGGTAGAGTTACTACCAAGGACTGGTGCAGACCAAGGTCACTGCTAAATCTTGTGTACCACATCGGGGGGTGCAGAAAGTGAAAGACCGCATCAGAGGGAGGAGTGGCCAGGACAGATGACCCTAAACCGACCAACAAGGTATTTCATCCCATATATGTCATATTAGGTATAAAGCTGAGGGATCACAAGGGTTTCAACCTGGCCTTCTGGACTCTTCCTCCTTTCTTCTTGTCCTCCTTTCTTCTCAGCCCTGCCTTTGATCCTCATTCATGTGTTGCTGAACCCAGCTCCTGAACCTGGTTCCCATCAGCTGATGAGTCCAGTATGGGACTTTGCCAGTGCCTGCTACAGCCTCAGTGCTGACAGTGATGTAATTGCCATCAGAGGGAGGTTGGGTTCAATAATTTTTTGTATATATTTGTACATATATTCCATTTTATTATTACTATTTTCATTAAAGATATTTTAGTTTTCTAATCCAGGTGCCTCTCTCGTCGTTCTCTTCCTCTCCCATTTGGGAGAGGAGGGGGGCCATAAGTCTCTCTCCTTTATTCTCTTTCTCTTCCTCTGTTTGGGGGCGAAAGCGGGCTTAACAGAGAGCATCTGCTGTAGGTCTGGTGGACTGACCCTAAACCTCGGCATTTATAAGAAAGAGTAAGCACCTCTTGAGCTGTGGAAGAAAGCATAAACTGTTTCATGAACAGGGGGCAGCTTGCTTGTATTTTTCCCAGGTGAAACACATTAATTTTGGTGAAGGTGGCTTTTTTTTTTTTTTCCAATGATGTATCTAAGAAGATAATACCTTCTGCTGGCTGAATCCCACTCGAGGATACAGAGGAACCCATCCTGCACATCTTGTTTCTATGGAAACTAATGCATCTCACAGAGGGTGGGGGCATGATGAGGGAAGAACAGGGAGAAGCAAAATAAAAACTGGAACAAGTATGTAACAAAGTAGGATAATTCTACACCTTTTGTTGTCATTTGTCTTTGAAGATTTTCATGTCTCACTGAGGGCTGTCTCACCCATGACTATAAGGCAATCTCCCTAAATCCTGAGGCAAAGAAGACTTTAATAATATGATGTTGTACTCATGAGGTTCTTTGTAAAGACCACTTAGTGCTAATTGTCCTCACTCCAGTGACTTCAGAAGCACCAGATTGAAGCCTATAATTTCTGACTTCCCCATAAGAATAAATATTATTAAAATTCTGAGATGGAGTCGGCTACCAAGTGCAACATCATAGAATCATAGAATATTTTAGGTTGGAAAAGACCAACTGTTAACCCAGCAGTGCCAGGTCACTACTAAACTGTGTAACTAAGGACCACATCTACACGTTTTAAATACTTCCAGGGATGGGGAGTCTACCACTTCCCTGGGCAGCCTGTTCCAGTGCCTTACAACCCTTTCTGTGAAAAAAAAATTCCTAAATTCAATCTAAACCTCAGCTGGCACAACCTGAGGCCATTTCCTCTTGTCCTATTGCTTGTTACATGGGAGAACAAACTGACCCCCCCTCACTACAGCCTCCTTTCAGGTAGTTGTAGAGAGCAATATGGTCTCCCTTCAGCCTTCTTTTCTCCAGGCTAAACAACCCCATCTCCCTAAGCCATTCCTTGTAATACTTGTTCTCTAGACCCTTCACCAGCTTTGTTGCCCTTGGACATGCTCCAGCACCTTGATGTCTTTCTTGTGGTGAGGGGCCCAAAACTGAACACAGTACTCAAGATGTGTCCTCACCAGTGCCGAGTACAGGGGCACAATCGCCTCCCTACTCCTGCTGGTAACACCATTTCTGATACAGGCCAGGATGCCGTTGGCCTTCTTGGCCACCTGGGCACACTGCTGGCTCATGTTCAGCCGGCTGTTGACCAACAGCCCCAGGTCCTTTTTTGCCAGGTGGCTTTCCAGTCATTCTTCCCCAAGCCTGTAACATTGCCAGGGGTTGTTGTGCCCCAAGTGCAGGACCCAGCAGTTAGCCTTATTGAACCTCATACAAGTGGCCTCAGCCCATAGATCCAGCCTGTCCAAAACCTTCTGTAGAGCCTTTCTACCTTCAAGCAGATCAACACACCCACCTAACTTGGTATCATTTGCAAACTTACTGAGGGTGCCCTTGATCCCCTCATCCAGATCAGTGATAAAGATGTTAAAGAGAACTGGCCCCAGTACTGAGCCCTGGGGAACACCACTTGTGACTGGCCACCAGCTGGATTTAACTTCATTCACCACTACACTTTGGTTCTGGCCATCCAGCAGATTTTTAATCCAGTAAAGTATATGTCTATCCAAGCCATGAGCAGCCAGTTTCTCCAGGACAATGCTGTGGGAAATGGTGTCAAAAGCTTTACTAAAGTTTAGGTAAACAAAATCCACAGCCTTTCCCTCATCAACTGAGCAGGTCACCCTGTCATAGAAGGGGATAAAGTTAGTCAAGCATGACCTGCCTTTCATGAACCCACGCTGACTGAGCCTGATTGTTGGGTTGTCCCGTATGTGCCATGTAATGGGACTCACGATAATCTGCTCCATAATGTTCCCTGGCACCGAGGTCAGACTGACAGGTCTGTAGTTCCCCAGATCCTCCTTCTGGCCCTTCTTGTAGATGGGTGTCACATTTGCTAACCTCCAGTCAACTGGAAACTCCCTGCTTAGCCAGGGCTGCTGATAAATGATGGAAAGTGCCTTTGTGAGCACTTCCACCAGCTCCCTCGGTATCCTTGGGTGGATCCCATCTGGCCCATAGACTGGTGTGTGTCTAAGTGATATAGTAGGTCATTCACCATTTCCTCTTGGATTAAGGGGGCTTCATTCTGCTCCTTGTCCCTGTCTTGCAGCTCAGGGCTCTGGGCACTCATAGAACAACTGGTTTTACTATTAAAGACTGAGGCAAAGAAGGTATTCAGTAGCTCAGCCTTTTCCTCATCCTTGGTCACTATATTTCTCCCTGACAAGCATCCAATNCTTGGTCACTATATTTCTCCCTGACAAGCATCCAATAGAGGATGGAGATT
>VZZY01009823.1:0-19880 GCA_013400335.1 Eurystomus gularis | reverse complement strand
CTGCTCCCTTATCCCTGAGGACTACTCCCCAGGTAGTCCTATTGACTAATTCCTTGAAGAGCTTGAGGTTTGCTTTCCTAAAATTTAGGGTCCTGACTTTGCTTTTCATCTGCCTCATACCCCTTAGGACACTAGCAGTAGTGCATGATCACTGCAGCCCACACTGCCTCCAATCTTGATATCTCTGATGAGTTTACTTACATTTCTGACTATCAGGTCCAATATCACATTCCCTCAGGTAGGGCTTTCTATTTCCTGCTTTAAGAAGTTGTCATCTAGGCACTCCAGGAGTCTTTTGGATTGCCTACAGCTAGCCATGCTACTTATCCAACAGATGTCAGGGTGGTTGAAATCCACCAGTAGGATGAGAGCCTACGAGTGTGATGTCTCCTGGAGCTGGAGTAAGAAGGCTTTATCAATAGGCTTCCCTAGATCAGGCCTATCAGTGAGTGAAATAAACATCTTTTATTTTTATTCTTGCTGGTAGACATATCTGAAAACATTCCTTTGATTTCTCTGGAGTACTTCTTTGAAGAAAATGTCTTAGTTCACAAACAGTTAGATTTTTACATTATTTATTTCCTGACTTTTACCCTATTTATCCTATTAGATGTATACTTTGGAAAGTAAAGTGTAGGAAATCTGAGACTAAATGTCTGTATGTATCTAACTTAGATACCTTAATTAACAATCCTAATTTCTTGTAATGTTGATGAGGCTTTCAGGTAATTCCAGCTCTGGCTCATCATTAACTTTTTTGGTGTCTCTGTCCTACCCCAACTACCTCTTCCTGACCTGCACCAGTCCTGTGCTAGCATGGGCATTTGTGCAGCTATGCAGAGATCAAGATTGGGAAACTGACTCGTATGAAATTAAAAAGGTAGGGAAAAAAAATGTTTTTTTCTATGCAGTCACACAAACAGCTTTTCCAGGTGAACACAGAGCATTTCACTCAAGTAAGCAGATGAAACAAAGGGTCATCTTTTTAAAATAGCATTCAATGTAAATCTACCTTTTTCAAGCACCTAGGATATATCTAGAGAATTACGAATTCCTAGATTTGTAAAGTTAAAATGTGCCAATAGCACGATAAGTTTGTTATTAGAACTCACTTATTGTATACTTAATTGTTCTTCTTGATACGTCTTCTAGAGGCTCAGTAAAAACCGCAATTTTTTTAAAACAACATTTTTTAATTGCTTGTATTTTCACTAACTATGAACATGGTATAATGCCTTAAATTTCATTTGAGAAATTAAAAATTTGTAATTTTTATTCTTAAACTAAGATCAACATTTTGTTTCATGTTGAATGTACATCTTTAAGCTCCCTAAACACTCTTTTGTTAAATGTTCAGAAAATACAAATTTATAAAATCTCTGGTTAGAAAAAGCTATTTTCCACTACATTTCAAGTTTATTACATTAGTTTATATCACTGATTTTTAAATTAATTCATCTTAATTGTAGAAGATTTGGTACACTAATTCTTATTTTTTCATTAACTGGCAACACTAAAATTTTCAGCATCTGGTGTGTAGTTTATTCTCTGTGATAATGGTATGATGTGAATATTCATTTGATTCAAGAATGTTTTACTGAATAGTCTGTTAAATTGTCTTGCTTCTGTTTAATTCATATGTATTGAGAATGTTTAAACTGTATTATTTGTGATTTTTCCTGGTAGTTCTATACCAATGCAACCAGCATAAAAAACATAATTATCCCCGACCTTTAAACATTCTCACTTCTGTACTCTAATTTTATGATTACTTTAAAAAATTTTAAAAACCATAACTCTTCAATGATTGTTTTGAGCAACATAGAAATTTATATAAACAGTAAGGTATTATGAGGAATGAAAATAAGGCATATAATATCTTCTTCATTGTTATTAACCAAAATTATGTTGTGCAAGGAAGCAAAAATAATAAAGAAAATATTACTTTATGTGATAGAAAAGAAATTGAAATTAGCAATTCAGAATGCTAAATGACACTAACAGTTTATATTTATTAGTATTTACCTGCAAGAAAGAGATTTGAATATTTATCAATCCAAACACCACTGAAGCTGTGTTTCATTTTATGAATTGTTGCATTCTGAATAGATAGTTATATGCAGGCACGATCATTGGAAATCTAATCTAGTTTTAGAAATATTTATTTGAAATGCATATATTTTTATCTTGATACTGTATTGAGAAATTTTCTGTAACTTTCTGAATACAGAGAACTTGAGCTCAATGTTTAATACATTGCAAATAGAAATGTACAGCAACAGAGAAGGAAATATAGTTCAGTATGTTTGCTATAATTGCTATAATTCCAATTGTTATAATTACTATAATACACACATCTTTTACTGGTCAAAATATTTTTTGAAAAAAAAAATTAAAAAGGGCAATAAAAGACCCCCAGCATTTTCCAGATTGTAGTCTTAACATAGTTGTTGGCCCTGCAACATCAAACTTCATTCAAAGACTCACTCCTCATGAGTGGACTTAAATTTTGAAATGATATATTCTTCTCTGGAGTTTCTTTGGCAGTATGAAACTGTAGCTTTCAAAAATAATCTGCTCTGTGTTGATGCAGAAAACTAATAAAAGCAAATAAAAGTGTGACTAGTTCTGTTTATGAAGGCATATGGCAACCCTTATTTTTTTAATTTAACAAAACTTGCTATGAGGTTCATATATAAATAAAAATGTAATTTGAGGAAAATATGAACAGTTGAGCAGAAATAAAACATGGAACAGTTTAGATTTATAAAATCTGATAGAGTATTATCTATATAAAAAATGTGAAAATGGGAACTATATCCCTTCCTCCCTCCATGATTCATATACTTTTATATGTTTCTGAATAAATGATAAGTATATATCTTCTAATAACTGCTCACCTATTAATAAAACAGATATGCTATGCAAGATTAAATTAGGAGAAGTATTTTCCACCATGCTAAACCTTTTTGCACATTTCTGTTAAATTAGTAAGGTATACTAGCAGTTGAATACTGGAAAATAGAAGCTATGTAAGTGAACGCTAGAAAAGAAGACTGATGAGATTAAATGCAACAAAAGTCTTGATACCTATTTCTGCCCACCTGTGATAAGATGATGATTTTGTTTAATGAACAAGTAAAATCCACATTCTGGATTGTGCCAGCATTACATGATGTCTTCACTACTATGATTTCATAGCATTTTCAGCTCACAATTCTGAAAGCTAACTTGTTTACCAGATACTAATGGTATTTAGGCACAGAGGAGCATGCTATAATAAGTCAGGCCAGTGAAATTTCAGGATTACAATCTGTATGGAGAGGTTTATATGTGCTTTATAGACCTCAATAAAACTTCACCACCATTAATACCTGTTCTTAAAAAAACCATGAAAATCAGTAACCATGATGCTTCCAAGAAATTTACAGAAGTACTTAACATCAACCTATTTCAGGTTACTTGACAAAAAAAATACAGCTGTGAGATTTGTTGTGCTTAAGGCACATAGAGGCCAACATAAACAATTGTGCCTTAAAATATTTTATTTAGTAGTAGAGGAGACTTGACTTCACGTGCGGAAGTAAGAGTTCAAAGTTTTTGGCATGTTAGCTGGATGAACCTTGGGATATTCTAATAATTTGCAGTTTAGAGGTTCAACAATTTATGTGATGTAAATAAGAAATAAAGTGCAAAGCCATGGGAAAGCTGACAGTTGCAACAGTCTTCCTGTACATTTTCACAAGTTGTCCTTTCCTGTTCTCCTGCAGGACAGACATATCTTGCAACGGATGTATCTGTTGGGAAAAATCCTGGAACATCTTAAAAGGGAGAACCAGAGAACCTCAAGTTATTCTCCCTAAACACAAGTATAATCCCTGAAATTTTACAGATTCAGGGAGGATATCTATGTTTCTAAAACAGGCCTGGGAAGCAATCAATTGCCATACTTTCCAGCACCCCATTCAGACACAGTCTGGGCAGGGGCTGTGGTCAGCATCCCTTGGGCAGTGTGAGCAGTGGAGAGTAGAGGCAAGATTATCTCCTGGGTGTGGTGCAACTAGGTCACTCAGTTCTATGCCTGTGGGCTTCACACATTGAAAGGTACCTATGGGCATTCATCCAGATCTTCAGTTTCGTGCTTTGAGAAAGTTGTGCCCATAGGCTTCAGCACAGCCCTCAAATTATTTCTGTCCATTTTAACAACAAGAAAAACAGCACACAGAAAGTTCTAATTATATGGTAAATCTAAAGGGGACACATTGAACAGGTAGGATCAAATATAGTCTGGATATGGCCCAGTTAGGCTGTTTATTTGGCCTCAGATTTAGAAAATGCAACATATATGTCTGTCTTTTATCTGGCAATATAAGCATAGCCAGTAAGGTGAGTAAGGCTTTTGGACTACCTCGCAGTCAGGGCAGGCCAGCTCAGTAAGTGAGCAGTATTAACCTGAGACAACCTGAGGTGACAGTGGGGAGATAAACTGAATCAAGGAATATGTTACAGAATTTAGAACTGGAAGACTATTGTTTCTTGGGAGGAAAACCTTTAGTATGAAAATATTGAACATTACAGAAGCATTAGGAGGGAAAAGTGGCAGTGAAAAAAGTGTGAAAATAAATGAATAATGGGTAGAATTTAGAAACAATTATTCCTGCAAAATTTGGTTTTGTTTTTAATACACATCTATTAAGAAAATTAATCTCATTAATTTCTTTATAACAGTCACAGGTCTGGTCTACCATATTTTGAAAAGAAGTTCAAGCTTCCATACGTATCTAGTAGAATATTACACTGGAGCCAGAGTATTGATATTGTAAAATGTAATAGAGCACATAATGGAAGGAAGAATATCAAGTATATAGTTTATCCAGCATCTTCTTTCAGCATGCACTTTATCTAAGTCAGTTTGTTCATTACTTTATACTTTTTTAATAAGGATTTTATTATAGCAACTCAATGTTTATTGGGACTACTTGCTCTAACAGAAAAAGGTCAAATATTAATAATGCAGGTAGAATTCATGGCCTGAAAGAAATTAAAAAGAGATTTGTTCTTTGCTTTACAGCAGAGGAAATCTCTTCTGTAATGGAAGAAGGTTGAAGTGGTTCATGTTTTTCGGAGTTGGAAGTTCATTACCTGTACCGTTCAACATGTGTTCCTTAAATAATATCTCACATTAGAATTCATTGTCAGTTAAGCTTCACAATATCTGACCACCAAAGCCAGGCACCCAGTATGTGCCTGGTGACAGAGGAACACAGATTATTTCATTTTCCTCTTCCTTTTCAGCATTAAGAGTCCATCAGCCCTTATCACTCATAGGCTTTCCCAAGTTACCAGTTACAGTCAATTGCCAGGTTGGATCTTTTCAGGATCTTCATCTGAACTACCGCAGGATTTTTTATAACATGAAATTAGAGGCCAACATCTTAACAAAAATTTAATATGAAACTTGACTTCTGAAGTGCTGAGGCCTGAGTTGTGGGCCCCAAGTTGGAGTTGACCTGTGGATGAGTCACAACCTAGCAGAATATTTTAGTTTTCCAATTGGTTTCATGTTCCAGAGGCAGAACCTGGCCCACCTGTGGCTCTGTGGCTCTGCCCTTACCCAGGTGGTCATGGCTGGGGCGGTGGGTGAGGCCAAGACTACGTCAACCAGGAGCCCATCAGTCGCATGAGCTTCCTGTTGGGTGTGGCTTCTGTTGGGGCTGGCTGCATCTTGCTGAGCTCACTCAGTGGTGTCCTTCCATGTGAAGGGCCACTGAGGGAGCCATCTCTGTCTGTTGTGTCCAGCAGGTGATGCTAGCACCACAGTGGGCAGTGGAGGAGCTGGGCCCACAGGAAGCTATGGCAGGACTGTCTGAAAGAAGACTTGTGGGTGGATGTTGCTGAGTTCAGCATTGGCCTGTGTGATCAGGCAACTGATGGTGGCATAAAATGGTGATGGCTGAATCAGCACAACAACTCATATTATATTTAGCTACAGTGATATTGAAAAGGGATGACACAAAAGAGAATTGAGCTCTGGCTGAGCTCTACCCTGTGCCTGCCTATTGCACATCTCTTGATAAAGTGATAGGTAATCTTGTCATGTTAGTATACATGACACATTCCAGATATTCTGGGGATGATCTTCATACTTATATATGCATACTTAAAACTTAGCTTTGGAGTAAGCTATAGGTCTACAAATAGCTGCTACAGAAGCTCTAAAGTAACAGGATGGAGCAAACCACATCCTTGCTCTGCTCTACTATTTGATGTATACCACCTTTACCTCATTCAGTCTGATACAGACTCCTTAACTGTTGTGACACAGTTTAGACATCTATTGAAGAACTAATTTAACTGTAGCAACTATCACAGATATGTCTGCAAAGTAATATGGCCATTTCTCAGATGAAGTATTTTCAGAATGATGGCATAGAAAAATGAGAATGCTCTTCCACCTATTTTTAATCAGAATAGATTAAGGCACTACTTTCCCCAAAAGAGCAGTTTAGACATAGAATTTTTTATAAAGGTTTAACTCAAATGTTAGCTAAGGGCCGTAATTGTCTGAGGGCAGGAACTTGAAAGTTGCATGTGGTACAGACAAGTAGTGCCATTACCAAGTGCCTTTGTAGTCTAGTCCTTAATGGAAATTGAAAACGGGTTTGCAGGTACACTGTCTTCTTTCTGCCTGAAGGGTATTTTGTAAAGGAAGGACAATAAGCAATAAGTAAGGCAGGAGTCTGAGAAAAAGGCACAAGGATCTCTTGAGATTCTTGAAGATAAGAGGAAACAAATTCAAGGAGTTAAATTCCAGCTCTAACAAAGTCAATGGCAACGTTCCCATTTACTTCACTGGGAATTCCCCCAGAAATGTGAGCTTAATATGAATAAAATAAAAATTATCCTGTTTTGTGATACAAGATCTTATGTTTACGTACGACCTGTCTTACACAAGGAATGGCTTTAGAAACTTCATATGATAAATAGAGTTCATGTTTCTCTGAAATGCAAGTGCATCAAAGATGAAAGGTGTAAACTTTTCAACATAGCAATCCAGCAATATATAACTGTTTACTACAAAAAACCACACAGTTATTTTGATTACAAAATTACTTAAATCATAATTCGGTAGGGAAAAACATATTTTGAGGACAGTGTCAAAGTCCTTAAGAAATACGAGTGATCTCCTCTGAAAGATGGCTCTTGAAATTGTTCATGATCCAATGTTATATTTTACATCGTTGTAGCAGCAGATTTAGAGAGACAAGAGTATACTGAATGCCAAAATCTCTTCCTTTATCACACATTTTCTACAAAAGATGTGATTCAATGTTTTTGCTTTATTTGTAGTTCAGAACCACTTTGTGCCTGGAGTTCCTGGAGCCAGTAAGAAAATAAAGTTGTACCACTGAAGATAATTTTCTTTACCAGAGCCGTTTGCTTTACTCATTTATATTTATAGCTTGTTCAGACTGGATGTGCCCCCATATGTGTATGTCCCCAAAATAAATATTTTTTTCCCCTTCACATGGGGAAAAATGTTGCCCTCATTTTTTTTTGTTGTACATTTTCCAACTAATGCATTGGAGGGAAAACTCTCCAAACCCTAGGCTGACATAGCAGTTGCCCCCTTCCTTTCTGTCCTCACTGAAAAAATAAGATACAAATCGCAGCATATGAAGCTCATATGTACAACCAATTGGTAAGGTGGGATATGAAGCTTATTTTTACAAAAGTAAAAGTGAGTTTTAAAAGACAGTTAAATTAGTTTAAAATAACCAACATGATCTCTACTGCATCCTAAAAACAATTGTTTAAAACTGTGACTAGATAAATAATGAAATGTCTATGATAGATACTTTATCAAATATTTAATGAATTATAATACAACTGAATGCAATCTCTGAAAGCAATACTGTATGATTTCTAATGAAGCAACATGTTGCTGCTGACATTGTGTGCAATACGTAACTGCTTCTTTACAGAAGTCACCCATAATTAAATAAATCTGGCGCATTTTGGGTAAGAAAAAACTAATTTTGAAATACACTTGCAAAAGACTCAACAGCATAGCATTCAATAATTTAACAAAACCATAAGATATTATCAACTTCAAGCAGGACTTTGGAAAGTACTGATTATGCTAGGGATGATACATGTTTGATTTAAAGATGTTAGAGAATATCTGATTGCACAGCTAACTCCTATCAAACTAAATGGGAAGCTATGAGTAAATAAAACTCACTCTGTGAGCAAATTGATTGTAGTTTAAATCCATAGGTACTGCCTGCAATACAGAATAGCTGTATTTTAAATAAACTAGATTATTTTGTAATCTGTAGACATAAATAAGCAATTTAGAGAATGATTCACCTGACTTATTGAACGTCTTAGGAGAAAGACAAAGTTTCAGCACATTACTTGGAAACAAATATCTGAAATTCCTATATGTCGTGTGATATAGGGCAAATTACTCATACCCTTAGTTTTTCTCCTGCAAAATAAATCACTACTTGCCATTTAGTATTTCTGTAAAATGTGCTATGTATTATTACTGTACCATTAAATACTCTTATCAAAGAATGGGTTTGTTACTAGAATAAGCTGTTAAAATATAACTATTTGCTATTACCTGGGATTTTTATTTATTTTCTGTTGACCCTACATTGTCAATGCCTTTGGTCTTTTGTAGAAAATATTTACCTTACAAAAATATTCAGCTACGTCTCCATTCAGCTATAATGTCAGTGTCCCCAGCCAGAATAAGAGAGAGCAATTTATTATTAAAATAGTCACATCACCATTGATATGTTCATTACAAAGTATGATTTTCACAGTGTAGCTCCACAAACTATCCTAATAAAAATGAGTAAATGGCTTATCACATTCAATTAATTAATTCAGTATTGATTAATTTAAAGGGAAATGTGTTTGATCTTCTTTGATTGTAGCTATACTGTATTCAGTGTTGCACAAAATTTCCTGATGATGTTGGGTATAAAAGTTAAGATGTTACTGAAATTCACATTCTTCCACTCAGTGAAGTTCTAAAGCTCAAAAGAATTGGTAAAGATAGAATGGCAACCAATCACTGAGCATTACGGCATTGCCTACCCTTTTGCAATTTCAGATAAAAACAATATCAGCTTCAGAGAAAACCATGCCTAATTCCTTGATGATCTGTGCTTCTGTTATCACAGCTGCAACTACAATTAAAGGCTGGTAGTTTGGAATTTTACAGCAGCCAGGTGGTTTTGTTTTGTATATTTTGTCTGTAACTGAACTATTTGAAAGACTTCATTGCAGATGACCCAGTTCTTAGGTCAACATCAAAATAAAGTGAAATTTAAATTAATTTCTGAATAAGTATTAATAAAATTGGTAGATGGAACATTTATAACAAAAACCTTTTAATAAATTAATGCCATTGAGCTTATAAATTTATAAATGCCACATTTAACTATAGTTCACTCAAAATATAATTATATAATTATATAAATGTTAAATATTTATTAAAACTAAGTACTATTTGAAGACATAATTTTATTTTTCTTTTCTACAAAGCTAAATTATTACTACATTCCTGTTCTTCAGTGGAAGATAGTTTGTTTAATATTTAAAAATATATAAACCATTGAAACTATTCTAAGGAAGTGCATGACTTTCAATTGAAGAATAAACTTACTATTTTAAACCAAATAGATGTAACTGATATTTTTCTAAAGGCTGTTAAATGGAAATGTTTTCACTGTAATTAAATGATTGAAGATGAATCTAATTTTCTGAAGGAAGAAATAGCAAAAATAACAGAAAAACTTTGTGATTTCTTCAGTCAAGGCAGAAGTATTTGCATCATATGCAACTGTATAGGCCTTCACAGCTATTTCACTGAACATGAGCCAGTTAGCTGCAGGGTTTTTTTTAAATTGTATTTGAAAGGATGTTGTGTATTCCAAACGTATGTTTATGCAGATTATGCCAGAATGACACTTTTAAATATTAATTGGCTGTTCAAATATGTTGTATATCAAAGCACATCTGGTCTGTGGTAAAATGTTAAAATAAATGGCACATCACCTTTTAAGATAGGTTGATAGGGTCACATAGATCAGCTTGCTCCTATCTCCACTCAGGGAGTTCCATCAGCACCTCACTTTTTATGACGATTTGCATTTTAGGAGACATCATAACATATGCTGACATGCCAAAATTTTCTGAACAAACAGTTTGTTATCTAAGTGGTGGAATAGAGCCTCAGGACTAGAATATCTGGAACTTTCTTTCCTGTCCTGGTTTAAGCTTGCATCGCTCAGTTCTCAAGCTATGGACTACAGAGGCACATGGTGTCTTTCTATTAAAGTCATGCCATTGCATAACCGACAACGTTAGGCAGAAGGGGCAAAATTGAAATCAAGAAACAGAATTTCTGTCAGTTCAACTGGATAAAGTGTTCACATGGGAGAAGGAACAACTACGGTTTTGTTTCTGTTCCCATTATGACTTCTTTGCCTTGTTAATCCAATGCAGTACATAAAAGCTGATATAGACACCTTTGTTGTAGATCAGATGAACCACATAATCATTGCCTGAAAAGTTTGGTGGAAGTGAGCTCTTGGCCTCCAGTCCACTGAATTTCACATAAACTCATTTACAATTTAAGATCGTTATATTTAGGTCCCTGTTATGCTGGTTCAGCCATCATCATTTTACGCTGCCATCAGCTGCCTGATCACACAGGCCAACAATGAACTCAGCAACATCCCCTCAGAAGTCTTCTTTCAGACAGTCTTGCCACAGTCTTTCTGGGTTCCTGTGGGCCCAGCTCCTCCGCTGCCTACTGTGATGCCAGCATCACCTGCCAACAGGAAGCTCTTCTAATTAATTGGCTCCTGGTTAATATAATCTTGGTCTCACCCGCCACCCCAACCATGGCCACCTGGGTGAGGGTGGAGACACAGAGAGCCACAGGTGGGCCAGGTTCTTCCTCTGGAACATGAATTCAGCAGAAACAACAAAACATTCTGCTAGGTTGTGACTCATGCACAGGTCAACTCCAACTTGGGGCCCACAGCTCAGGCCCCAGCACTTCAGTCCCTTAGAGCCAAACAAATTCCCATAATCCTTGCACTTCCTTAGGTCTCAAGTAAGTTTCGGAACATGTAAAACCTTTACTCTCAAATGAAATTAGATTTTCATGTAAAGTGGAATTGCCATTTTGCAGTGATTTTTCAGATCTGGAAATCCTCATAAGATATGGAAACTAGAAATTGTATGAAAAATAGGTAAAGGCATATCTGAAATAGGACTGCTACTACATAAATACTTTTGAGAAAAGTGGTAAATAATCATGCATTTTTGAAGTATGATATGATACTAGTAGGTATATTTCAGATAATGCCTTTGTTATCTGAGAATCAAAATAAGGTGCTGAGATACTAGAAAGAAAATACTGCCTTTAAACAAATGCTTCTTTTTAATTGAGTTTATTTAATACCAAATACTAAGGAATTAATACAAAGTATTCTAAACATTCATGGAGATTACACTTCATGGTAATAGCTGGAAATAGAGACAGCAAGAGTGTTAGTGGCAAAGACAAAAATGGAAGAATAGTAGTTTCCTTGACAAGATTCAGCAATAATTGCACATTTCTGAAAAGCTTCAAAATCTGATAGCTGATTTGCTTACATTAATACCCTGTCCAACATTAGAAAATATAATTTTTGAATTATTGTATATTTTGTATGATTATAGTAAATGTTATGTATAATGTTAAAGTTTGTGCCAAAACTTTATTAAATCAGATTTTTTGGGGGCCTTGCAGTTACTTTTAAAATTAGGGCCTTGATTTAGTAGTCCCAAGATAAACAGGTAGTGCCTACATGTAGAGTCTCTATGCGGGCAACTGAACTGATTTCTGGGGATCCTCCACTGACCATACCAGTTATTATACTTAACTTGCCTATAGACAGTTATGACATGACTCAGTTGCCGTAATATGTGCTTAATGCATTTTGAAATTCAACTGAGTTTCCTCGAGTATCTTCTGCTGGTACCGAAGTACAGCGATCTCTTGTAAGACTTCTGCAATATATGCCAACTCCTACTACTTCTGAAAAGTACTGCACTGAGTAGTGAAAAATAGTAGTTCTGTTTATCTAAAAGGTTTTGACGAAAGCAACGTGTTTTGGAGGGGTACAATATCATCACACAAATACTTCTTCTGATAAGCATTAAAAAGATGTTTGGAACAATAGCAACTGAGGTGAAATCTTTGAAAACTGGTAATGACAATGAATTATTTACTCAATGGCTCAGTAGTTTTAATAACTGTGTATATCTTGTGTCACATACGCTTACATATAGAAAGATAAAGTAGCATTCAGACTAAGAAATCACGATTATGGTAGTATAATAAGTCCTATTTGAGGAAGGTTATTTCTGATTATTAGAAAATTGAACACACTGCAATACAGCTGAGTATAAAAATGACTTATAATTTTGGTACTAAAAGGAGCTTCTTTAATTCAATAGTCACTGTTCTCAATGACATTAAATCACTCCTTGTACTTTTTAAAAACAGATGTAGAGATATAGTGATGTTACTTTTTTTTTTTTTTTTCTTAGTGAATAAGCTCTCTTTTTTAAAAAGTTATTTTTAGGACACTTTGTAAATGGCTGAAAATTGCATTTACAGAATGAAACTCAGATGATTCATATGACATTTTCTGCTTATATTAAATGAATGTTTTGAAATGGGCGTTTGTGGTGAGAAAAGTGAAAGAAAAAGCCATTTACACTACCAGGCAGAACTTCAGAGCTCGTTTCAGTGCTAAGAAACTGAACACTGCAAGGTTTTTTAAGGTATTAGTATTTTTTTGTTTTCCTGAAAGGAATAATAATATTTTGAGGTCAGGTAGTAACATTAAAAGAATTTTTTACTCATAATATGGTGGATGTTCCAAAAACAGTGTAGGTACTTCTTGAAGAAAAATATTTAATATTCTGGATTATTTGCCACTTATCTTGGGGTTAATGATTTGTTGTTTAGTTTTTTTTCCCTCAGATGCTTGGTTTGAAGAACTATGGTTGAAATGTGTATTTTTCCTTCTCAGTTTTTTAATCTACCCAAGCAACTAACTTGCAATATATCACAGCTGTCATTATAATGAGAGAAAACATCATGATGCAGCAGAACTTAGTCAATTCAATTATATAGAAGATGCAGTGAAATTATTTTTGATAGCAATGCACCTGCTGAGGCTGCCTGCTAGGCTAGTCCACAATTAGATACTATGTAAAAAGTTATTTAAAAGTTCATTTATACAATTTATCTTTCAAGTGTGGCAAGGGAATATTTCCCCGAAGGAAGGGTCAAAACTCCAGAGAAATGTTTATCTCTAAAGTAAAGGTAGATTATGCAGCCTTGCCCTAGTAAAATAAAGTGAAGACACACACTGTCTTTAAAAGAAATTCAAAGGTCTTGTCCTGATTTGAGTTAGAACAGAACCAATTCTGCTCACTGATTTTACTTTTAAGCTAGATGTCTTCTAACTAATTGCACTTTCTGAAGTTAATGGCATAGTTTCATAAGGCCGCCTTCTAGCAGTGATGATGCTTGAAGTTTAGAGATACTACTAAGGACTGGTAAGCAGAAAGGTTCTTGCTTACACTTGCTCCTGTACAGATCACGGTCACCACTAAATCTTGTGCACCATGTTGGGGGTGCAGAAATTAAAGGCCACATCTGTGGGGAGGAGTGGACAAAGAGGTCACCCTAAACTGACCAACAAGGTATTTCATTCCATATGCATCATATTCAGTATAAATCTGAGGGAACACAAGAGTCAAGTTCTCTTCTTCTTCAGTGGCTGGTGTCCAAGGAGGACTCTGTCCATTTTGCTTTCAATTCCAATCCATGTGTTCCTGAATCCAGCTCCGGAATCTGGTTCCTGTCTGCCGCTGAGTCCAGTGGCAGCACCAGTGGTGACAGTAGTGTAATTTTCATCAGGGAGGTTGGGTTCGATATTGGTTTTGTATATATTTGTGTATATATATATATACACTCTAATTTATTATTATCGTTTTCATTAAAGCAGTTTTAGTTTTCTCTTTTAATCCATAAGTATCTCTCCCTTATTCCCTTTCTCTTCCCCGTTGGGATGGGAGAGGGGTTAATAGAGAGCAATCTTCCATTCATCTAGTTGCCAGCCCTGCTCTAAACCTTGACAGGTCAGAGAACATTTCATAGATGGAAGCCACCAGTGAACTATACAGCCTTGGTCCATAGGTCTAAGACCAGCACAAAAATGTTGAGGATTTCTTAAGGAAAAAAAACCTAAACAATTCAAATACTAGAGTGTCTCTAATTAGCAATACAGTAACATTGGCTTTCACTGATAGAAATAACACAATTTAAAAAGGCAAAAGAAGCTTAATATAGAAAATGCCCCAGAAAAATGAGTGAAGGCATAATCTGCCTTCTATGAGGAGCCATACTGCTTGCATTTTGGAGATAACTTTTCTACCGCAGTACTACTGAGGAGAATAATATATTTCATTGTGTGAACAAGCTTCTGATGCAGTTCTGCTGTTCCTGGTTGGCTGTGCCACATCCAGCAACTGAGGTAACAGATAATTGTGCTAACATGAAGCAAAGCTTGCCATAGAAATATTTATACTCAGAATTATTTTAACACATGGTACCCATTCACTTTCTCAAGAAGGTAATAAACCATTTCTGGACCTTAGATCTTCTGGACTGCTAGGGTCACTACTTCATGGGTTTTTTTTGTAGAGTTTATTTTGCTTACAAGTTATGATAGCTTTGTGCTGTTTTTCTCATAAATGAGAATGATTGCTATAGTAATATGACCATTTTGTTCAGTTTATATTTTGAGTTTAAGAACTTCTTGATTGTTTTAACCATTAGTTTGCAAAGCTATCCTTTCTGTATTGTTCTATCTGTGAAGTTTTTGTTTCAGTAGTGATTCTCAGCAGGCTGAAAAAGATACACAAACCTTTTTCTCTAGCATGGTATTGTCAGCTGCATGTTTTAAATGAGTTTGAATATTGTCAATGTGAAAAATTACTTCTACCTTTGGGAGCTGTTTTAAGATTTCAAGAGCATTTGTCTATGAATGATAGATCAGGGAAACAGTACCGTCTTCTTAGTGTTAAGGAATTGAGGACAATTCACTTAAAGCTGGACAGTGGATGGCCAGCATGTCATAGATATTATTCCTCTATAATATCAAGCATCTATAAAAATCCAGTACAAAATATACACACAGGGTTCTTCAGTAATTTCCCCAAGATTTTTATACTATACCAAATAACATTCTCATAGAAGACTTTCTTAATGACATCTTTTCATCAAATATATTGAAAAAATGAATTAAAATATATACATACAAATTAACCTGTGTATACCTATTTTAGGTATACATTTAATAAATATATTCTCTGTGTGTTGATTACACAAGAATAATTTTAATGTGATACATAAAAGAAGGCACCTCATAACTCATATCAATATGTTCTCTGCAGAAACCATTGGCTCCTCTGGTATGTAGAGAATTCAAGAACTTGAAAAATATAAACTATTGGATTGATTTATTTAGAGAATCTGACTTTGAGTATGTGAGTAGAAGACGGAGTCTGGGCTTATAAATCTGGTCTCAGTGGCTTCCCGGAAGAATTTTGGTTCCCTTTCAAATCAAATATAGCAAGTATTTGAACCCCCCCCTCCTTTTTTTTTTCTTTCCCCCAGGTGCTGGCACAAAGTGATGCTAGTCTTGCAATAACTAATGAACTTCTGAGATATTTGTCTTTGGGGGCTGCACTTGTATAAGAAAGTATCACAGTTTTTGGCATCTTAAAATGCCTCTCTGACACATGATAGGTTTCAGCCACTAGCTGATATCTGCAGTTAATTCATTTGCAAAATATTACATTGGCCAAATTTCATAAATACTTTTTATCAAATATTTTCATTTGTAATTGAAAATGAGAAATACAAATTTTCTGCTTATCTTATAATTCCTTAGACAGGTTTTGTAAGAACTATAAAGGTGTATGGAACTGAAAGGAAGATTCATTAATGCTACTGGTAGACGAGAAAGCCATATTTCCATACAGAAAAATCAATGGCATGTCTATTTGTGTATCAGAGAATCATAGAATCATTTAGGTTGTAAAAGACCTTTAAGAGCATCAAGTCCAACCATTAACCTAAGACTGCCGAGTTCACTGCTAATCCATGTTCCTAAGCACCACATCTACACATCTTTTAAATACCTCCAGGGATGGTGCTTCCACCACTTCCCTGGGCAGCTTTACACCTGTTTCAGTGAATAAAATTTTCCTAATATCCAATTCAAATCTCTGTAGTGCAACTTGAGGCCATTTCCTCTCTCATCCTATCTCACTCTGTAGTATGTATGTAGAAGAGATTTGAATAATTATTTGTGCATATGCAGAGTTCAAAATTATTCCTTCAAAATAATGAAGGAGTCTCAAACTGGCCAGTGAAAATAATTGTGTAAATCCTATTAACATTAAATAATCATTTATTCAATAACATGTATACATCAATTAAATTTCATGGCTTTTTATAGCACAATATATGCCCTCGTATTCATGAATGATTAATGTAAGCAGCAATAACAACAATGACAAAAACAACAAAGACAAATAAACCCATAATATACATTGGTTAACTCCTGAAAAGGTTAAGAACATCAAATTTTCAAATATCATGACCTGACTTCAATGACCCGGTAATAGGCTGACATTTGGAGTACCGTTTTTATGTAATAACACATCACATGTAAAGATCAGCAAGTGCAATGTAACTGCTTATCTCAAAGGAGAAAAATAAGTAATAATGGTACAAGAGAGGTTAATAACAGGTACAGGTCCAGCCTGGCTTTTATCAGTCTCTTTAGAAAATGAACTGGGAATTGCTGTCAACTTGATTGGAAAATGGAGAGGAGAAATAGATACATACGGGAGACATCAGTCAGAGTGGAGAAGACTGGTCTGTGTGAAGGTTGTTTGCAAGGTTACCTGCTCTGACGCAATGGAAAGCTGGAATTTGCATCTCAAAGGTTTGTTCCTTTCTCAACATAGTGTCACATAAATTGTCCGCCCTGGGGTTTTAATTTCACAGATGTCTAAGCTCATTGAGAAATTAAAGTGCAATAATCTGTGATCCACAAGTATTTCATCATTCTGATTTTTCTCAGCAAATGCTACATGGTGATTGTTTTGTTTACACATCAAAATTGTACTCAAAGTTAAGTTTTTTGTTTAGTACATCTGTGCATTTATATGAAGTTTAGAACAATATCTATTTTTTTCTCCAAAGATTCAGTTTTATTTTTATGTGGGAATGTCTAATTTATTTTTTTATGTATTCGTATAACGTGTGGTCTTTTATAATCTCTAATCAGTATAGCTGGATGAGAGATGCTTTGTAAAGATTTTAATTATCTCCCTTTCTTTTGTTAACAGAGATATTATCCTCTTAGGTACTGGCCCTCAGTGAAAACAAAAAAAATCCATTTTACTGTTCAGCAGGCTTTTCAACAGTTTAATTGTAGCGTGAATCCTACTAAAATAGTGTATTATTGATTTACTAGAGGAAATTAGTTGATTAATTTTAGTTGTAGATTATGTTTTTAGATATACATAAAAACATGAACTTGCTTATTCCAGGTCATGTTTGGCAAGACTAAAGATAGAAACAGGCAAGCAATTAATCAGCAAATCTTGAGCCAATGTTAGTATGTAAGAATGTGGTTGCAACGTCCCCACACTAGGGGCATAATTAATAAAAATAAAATAAAATAAAAGATATATTTATAGTCTTTATTCATGGGTGCCCCAGCTCTGAAAAATCTAGGGAAATAAATATTCTTTGGAAATTTCCTTTGAAAGTTTCTTGATTTCGCCTTTGTGGATTATGTGCAACAGTTCTGAAGCTCCAGAAATTGTCCTTCCAAATAGGAGCCTTGCTAGTTTTCAGTTTGAACAACCTCCTTTCTTGCAGCTGTAGCAACATTTCATGGAGCAGACATGACCTCTACAGCAACCTGTTCTGCCATTCAAACTTCATAACATGAAATTACATCCCCAAAACAAAATACAAATTGGGGAACTCCATCATAGTACTCAACTGGCATGCTTCAGTTTTTGAAGGGCATGCGTTATGGATTCCTGTATTGTAGAGTTGCACAAACATACTTGATAAATGTACCACTGCATGTCACCCTCTAATCATAGAATGATAGAATGGATGGGTTGGAAGGAATCTTACTGTTTTCCTAGACACCAAAAGTCCTTTACGTGGTTTTATATAGTCTTAAAAATAGTAGAAAACCAAAAATTCCAACAATACCCATAAGCATCATAATTAGCCTCATTAATCTGTGTCTGTTTGAATTACAGTCCTTTTTTTCTTTTCTCCTAACTCCAAACTATATTGTTTGTTCATGGCTCACCAGACAATCTTATCAGATGGATAGAATTGCATTAAAATACAATACTGGTTCAAAGCAACAGTGATGAGCTGATTTACAGTTAAAATTAAAAAGTAAAGAAAGTATGAAAAGGAAAAAAGTATGCTCTAACTGAAATGTATATAGCTTTGTTATTGCTAGTAAGTTGTCTACTCCATTCTCAAATATCTGCAAATCTAGTTTGCTTAATCAAACCTTTCCTTAAGAAAGAACAATGTATAGCAATTACACACTTTACGGTATGATTAACATGAAATATAACATAGAAGAGGCAAATTGCTCCCAAGGCAGTTTATTCAGACACTCCAAGATTTCAGCAGTATAAAGACCTGGAAGTTCTGTAGTTTCTGTCTCTAACAGTAGCTGAATGTCCTGAAGTCCGTTTCTTTTCTCATTTGTTCGGCGCCAACACATCAGCTCTTGTTCCCACACAGAAGATCCCACATTGATTCCAGTAGCATGAAAAGTTCTTCCCAACTTGTTGACAGGACTTCTTCATTAGTAAGAACAAGCATTGAAAGTGTTAATTATAATTGTCTACGTTTACTCCTTCCCTGTCTCCAGATTTAAGTTAGCAAAAAGCACAAAACCTTCTCCAAGTACATTATGCAAGTTGGCAATATTCCCTTCTTTTCACACACTGTAATAGAGGTCTCAGAAAGATACATTTTAAGTGATGCCTATCAGCACTTCAAAGCCATCTATTGCACAGTAGACTTAAGTTTAGCTTAGTCAATGTTTGATGTAATGAAAATCTCTTGACAGAAGTTGATAAGCATAGAAATAAGTCTCTGATGCTTCATTATATATTCACAGAATCGTGAAATTTGCGGTGAATATCTACACCTCTAAACTGTGTCTCATTAGATTAGCAACTATAATTATCATTCACATTTATGAAAGTCAGCTGAATAATATTAACTTTTCCTACCACATTTAATTTTCTTATTGTTAATAATATTTTATTCCATGAGTAAAAATAAAGAAAATACTATTATTGTGCAGAATAGCATTTACTGTGCTTAATTTATCACTGATTTTAAAAGCCAAGCTTTTCTATCAGTCTGAAAGGCTTTGCTGATCTAAATTAACTGTACCTATAAACACACATATATTCCCCATCACCACCCCTAAAATGTTAGGGGAACAATTTCAAAGAGCTACTTCCTATGCTAAAGAGGCATTAGAAGTAGGGACAGTTACAGTACTTTTCCATAACCAAATCTGGAACTGTGTACCTCACATTCCAAAGAATGGCAATGAAGCTGGTGAAGGGTCTAGAGAACAATGTCTTACAAGGAGTGGCTTGAGGGAAGTGGAATTGTTTAGTTCAGAGAAGAGTAGGCTGAGGGGAGA
>VZZY01009811.1:2227-19308 GCA_013400335.1 Eurystomus gularis | reverse complement strand
TTTGCAGTAATGACCTTTAAGGAAGGACTGGAAGAATTACGCTTGTTTAGTCTATAGCAGAGATGGGAAGACATAATGATAGGCTTCAAATGTGGTAAAGATTGCTACAGAGAAGAACATGATAAACTGTTCTCTGTAGGTGGGATGAGAAACAATGGTCCTAAAGAGCACGAAAGGAGATTTTGATATTAGAGAAAAACTTTCCAGCTCTAAGGATAGATAGCCACAGGGTTAAATATCTGAGGGAGGTAATGGTATATCTGTTGCTGAAGGTGCTCTAGAAAAGTTTAAACAACCTCTTTTTAGAGGTCATTTAGGGATAGTTGGTCTGTCCTTGGCAGAGGAGGTATGATGGCTTGTTGGTATTAGATCTTTCCACATTTTTATCATTTTTGTAAATTTGCTGGCCGTGATTTAAAAAAAAAACAACAAACAAACCAAAGCAAGCAAACCCAAAACAAACCAAAACTTCATGGCACAGCAAAAAATAAAATGATTTGGCAGTTTGTAAGATTTTGTTTTTAAAAAATCAAATATATTTATTAATGTTTTTTATAAAGCATTTATGAAAATCTTTTATATCATAATATTGAAAATAACTTTGATAGAGTCTTCATTGTAGATTTAATATCTTTTACTTACGTTTACATGCTTTCTGTGATCCAATAGAAATAAAGCTAGAGTCAAAGTCTTTCAGAAGACTTTGTTGAAGAGAAGTTCAAAAGATGGAGTCTAGGGAGCTGGGGATCAGGTGCATTCCAGGCTCTGAAACAGAGTAAATCATGCAACTTCACCTTCTTTCTGTATAATAGAGGTAACAATTATTGTCTGAGCAATATATTTCAGGGGATAATAATTACTTATAAAGTATTTTCAGGTCCCTGAAGCATTTGTTATATAAATACAATGTTATTTAAAGTTGGTTTGTTTCATGAATTAGAAATAGATTTCAGTCTTTCATGCTCATTGCTCTGAAACAGTCACAATATGGAAAAGCCTGAATAGAAATGTGTCCTTTCTACTACATATATTAGTTTTAAACAAAACTTCTGCTTTGAGATTTTTTTAGGTATTTAAAAATACTTCATTAATTTGGAAGTACCCATGACAAAAAAGAGTTGTTAAAGGTTTTTAGGGTTAAAAATACTGGACAAAAATCCCTATGTTTTGAACCAAATTCAGTTTAATGAATTATTCTGCACTTTTTCTATTTAAAATCAACTGTCTGCATTCCGTGTGACCGTGTTCAAGCTTTTCTGATCTTTGACAAAGCTGCCTTGGGCTTAGTGAAGAATGAGGACTAGGCTCTGTATCCCATGTGTATGTACTCTGTAATTAGGAAAAGGGTTAAAGTGAAATAAATTCTGTCAGATTATCAAGGTTTAAAAAGATCATAGAGGATTTAGATGAAATAATGCTTTTAGTCTTTTACTACCTACTTGTAATTAGGCTTTTAGGGTTCTTTTCCATCTCACCGATGGTACAGATTAAGCTTTATATATACTTCAACTTCACAGAGTTATCATTCTGTTTGTTGTAATTGATGGGAAATTGGTTGCTAAACCATTGAGAAACAAGGTGTTGGTAACTGACAGGGCGCTGGTTTTAGATCCTGTGCTGAGGTGGAAGTTAGTTCTGTTTCGTATACATTTATGTCAGTTAAATGTAATCTTAAAGCTGTTAATGAAAATCTTACTTCTAAAAATCAATAAAGGAAGAATACAAACACTTTTTACTGTATTAGAATTGTGTCAGAAAAGGGATTTGTTCCTTTCCTGAACTATTTTAAGTCTTCCAGCGGTTTTCCTTGTATGTATCACTGCAGTACAGAGGCTTTTTTGTAGACTACTATGAAGGGATCACAGTATCTCATGCAGTAGGGCATAAAGGCTGAAGTCTTTGGCAGAGACAGATGCACCTATTCCCCAGGGTGCACATGAAGAGCAGTAACAGAATAAATTGTCAGACAGAACTGTCTGAAAAAGGCTGGTTTAACCTGGGGTTTGGAGAAGCATTTCTTGCAGGGTGGACTGGGGGACTGTATAGGCAGTGACTGACTGGAAAACTTGGAGTAGAAATCTATTAACATTACACCAGATGCTGGGGCTTGTTTGCTTGTTTTTCTCTGTTTCCAAGTGTATAAAATTTCTGTGACAACTTTAAAACTTGTATTTTATTAATCAGCCTAAAGTTAGGATGTATTGGTAGGTGTTTTCTTTTCCCCTTGATACCTTCTTTTCATTTATTTGTGCTTTTTTGTACGTGTCTCTCAAAAGTTCCAGTGTCACTACCAGTGAGTTATACTGATTAGGTATACATTGTTATATTGCTTTTGTTTGTAACTACTCCGTCTAAATTGTTACTTGAAAAGATTTGACAATGTTTCTGTACTTTGCTGTGCTGCCAGCACTGTTCTTTGGGTATTTCCTCAACAGCCAGGCTTCAGGAAAAAGGAAGCTAACCAGATGTTCTCAGTTCTTTTCAATCCTCTGTCTGCAACTTTACTTCTAAAAATTATTTCTTTTGCCCTGGAAAAATAGACAAAACAGCCACTACAGCTTATGATTTTTTTTTTTTTAACTAGTTTTCTGTTTTTAGCAGAATCATGGTGTTTATTGTGTCAATTTTCTGGAAATTCTGCTATATCCGGTACATTGCAAAAAATGCAGAAAGGCTGAAAAAAAAAAATCACTATTCACAGTATCACAGTGGAGGCTGCAGTAATACAATTACTTTTCATAGATGCTTGCATAGTTATAAATCCATCTGGGAGGGAGTGATTTCTAACAGGATGAAGTGTAGTTATCTCATTTCTCTTCAGTGAGGTCAGCTGGGAATTTCTCTGGATCATGTAATTAGGAATCCATTGATCCTTTGTTAGGAGCATTACTGAAGTACTTCCGATGGAAGACGTTCTTCGCATAGCTGCCATCTTATAGTCAGTAATGAAAAGGACAAGGAGAAACATTTACTCTTCGTATGATGTCCTAGTGCAAATACAGCTCCTCCCTCAAAAAAGTAAAGTCAGATTCTGAAAGCTCCAGTTTTCTTTTCCTACATTACAGTTAATTTCAGGACTTTTTAGATCCTAAGTCTTATCTCAGTGTGGTTCTTGACATGTAGCCTGAAGGTCTTAGTTCTTGTTGAACCAAAGAGAATTTTGCAAATCCTCAAGCATCCTCTGTGTTTCGGTCTCATAAATGGATTGCTTCATGGAGCAACCTTTGCCGTCAGGATTATTCAGATTATGCAAGTGTATACATGTAAAGGAACAGATTTCTCGGTGTTAAGATCTAGACAGTCTCTTAGTGGTCACGGTTTATGATCACCCCCCCACACCAACAACACAGGTAATTCATTTCTTGTTAATAGTTGTGAATTTCAGTGAATGTCACTTATGATCTGAAAATATCCCTGGTTAATTACATCCCAGAAGCGGTTTTATTGAAGCTTCCTATATTGCATGAAGGGTTTTTGGTTTTGTTTGTTTTTCTCTCCTATCAAAATCCTGAATGTAGAGAGGGAATATTCTGCAAGGATATGGAGGTAAAGGCAGGCCAGTTAATGTCATTTTATCCAGTGTGACTCATGCCTCATTGATTTTCCACTTGAGAGGTAACTCTGCTGATCCGTCCTTTGTGTTCTGCTTTTAGGGTATAGCTCATAATTGAATTTAGTTGCGGTTGGATCAACTGTCATTTACAAAAACTCTTGTTGGGTTGTTTTATGTCTGTATTTACTTTGCACAAGAAGTTCTCCCAAAGAAACCATCCCAAAAGGTCAGGAGATTCTCCGTGAGAAACAGGAGAGCTCTGGAGAGGCTTACTGTGTAATATTCTTGGTACCATTCTCAGTTTTGATTCATGTGTCACTGTAGCTTTGTGATATGACTTGTACCAGATAATTATGTGGACACTTCTTCTCATCCTATCCGTTCTCTCAGTAGGCCTGGTTTGCAGAAGTGGCATGAGCTAGAATTGAAGTTCTGTTTGCTTATCCTCTCTTAAATGTGCCCTTTACTATGGGTGGCCCATAGTGACAGCTTCCCTAGCTGGTTAGCTCTTGCTACTGCTTTGGAACAAAAGTTTGCTTTTCTTATACTTAGAAACTCACTTCTGCTGGAGTCTGGGCAAGTGTTTCGTTATGACCTCCACTGACTCTATTTTCCATAACGAGAAGATGTCAAAAAGAGCTGAAGGGTTTGAATCAATAGCAAATCAGAATACAGAAGGTCTATTTTTTTTGTTCCCTCTGTTGCCTTTTTTGTGCCTCAGGTTCTGTTAGTGCAGACTTGCATCAACTGGATTTCAGTGAAATTTTCAATGAAATTTTAACAATTTTATATTCAAGTGAACGGTAAAACAATCAAAGTAAAGCAGATGATGCTATGACCCCTGCTTTGCAGACGCAGACATTAGGAATGTTTCCCGTAAGTCAAATATAATACAGGTTATAACTGGGCAATACAGATAGATGGAAACAGTAAGAGTTGAATTATTTCCTGTACGTCAGTTTTAAAATACTTTTATCCTCATCATGGAAAATTAGAGTTCCAAGTTAAAAGAAGTAACTGTGCTTCTTACGCTCACAAAGCCTGAGAGTAAGGCTTCACATTACAGCTAACCTGATCCAACGGCTATCTGTCACCAAAATACATAGTTGTGACCCCTGCTTTCCACCGCCACCTGTGCTCGTTTGACCATTACAGTAAGCCTGTTTAGGCAGCAAAAGCAGCAGAAAAATAATGGCTCTTTTGTAGCGGTTTGTATTTTCTAAATCAGCTCATTGTGAGATCGGATTGAATGCTAAAGCAAACGCATGGGAAAAATCAGGAGATGTGCCTGAGAGTTACAGGGGAATGGGATTGCTCCTTTTTGTAGATTAAATAAATCATTTAGCAGTAAAATGAAACCTCACCTGGGAAGCCTTGTTGCAAAATTAAAGAGAAAATGGTTGAAGGCTCACCAGGGTGTGAATCAACCCCACTGATGTTGATAAGGAGTGAGATGATAGATGGGTGTGGCTTTGTTTGCTGTGTTAGAAAGAGCTGGGGAAAGTGGTGCCTTGGAGAAAGCGATAAATGGAGGAAATGCTTTTTGGAGAACTGTCTAAATGGATGTAAGTGGAGAGGGGTAGAGAAAAGAGCATTGTAGTAATTAGAATTCAAAATGACAAGATCCTCATGAGAATTACCTGCCTCAGGTAACAGTGGAAACCTCAAGCCAGCTGCTCAAAGAGGGTTCAATCACCTAAAAAAAAATGTTGTTTGCCATTGAATCTTCACAACCTTCCTTGTCAATGAATGTGTAACCTTCAAGGTAGGCTCCTGGACTGGCACAACATGCTTTTAATTATGGTTCTTCTAACTCATACATGGATTTACAGGTCTGTTTCTTAGTGGCTGTTTAAATACACAGACATTGTAGAGTTGCTCCTCCTCACCACTAAGAATGAATTAATAAAAGTTTTTAATGTTTTCCATACTGAGCAAGGATATAAACTCTATGTGTTCAGAAGTCCTGAAAGGAAGGAGTGCCCACTTTAGCCGACATATGATTTGAGGAGGGGATTTTTAATCAAAATAATCAGGTATTTTAAATGTTAGAAGATGGTCAGTATTGTTAATTTCAATCAAATACTTATGAAGTAGAGATATTTTAATAAAATTTCAGTAATTGCAGGAAAAAAAAAGCCCCTCTACTCTGGTAATAGTCTAGAGATGATACAAATCTGATTACTCTTGATTTCACCACTGTCTTGAGTCAGAGTTGTAGAAGGATCTCACAAAACTGAGCAAATGGGTAATAAAATAGAAGCAGGAGCTCATTTTCAGAAATGAGAAGTAATGCATGAGAATAAAATAACTTCATGCAAAAAAACCCCCAACCCTGACTTTAAGTCAGCTATTACTGCGAAGGAAAGTGTTCTGAAGACATTTCTGTAAAAATATCAACTTGGTTTCCATTAGTTGTCGAAAAAAGTAAATAGTGTTCAATAATATTAGAAAGTGGTCATAGTGTAAAACATTACTATTCTGTGGTAAAAATCCATGATGTATGTAGGCCATGCTTTGAATCTGATTATCCTGCCCTGATCCATCTACTTGACTTAGTACAGAAAAAGGCAACAGGAATAATCAGAGATTTGGGATAGCTTCTCTATGCAAAACACCAAGGAAATGAGCCAGATAAAATATCAATTAATATCAGGAGTGTACAGCAAAGGTATATACTCAGGTCTGCCCTGCCCTATGTGGTCACTATTTCAGTACTATCTGTGTTTCTAGACACAGTGAAACTAATTTTTAAAGGTACACAGGGATTATGTGTGGTTTTTTCCCTCCTGTTATCAAGAAAGGAATGTGTTTAATTGCTTATTGCCTTAGGAGAGATAATATATCATTGAATTATGAGGGCTTTGTATATTCAAGAAATAGCGAAGGCTGCTTAGGGTCTATATTCTTACTGTATTTATTTTTCTTTTGTGGCTACAGCATTATGGTAATACAGTGGGTAATACAGTTGTTCATAGCTGAATAATTTCATATTTTCGTACAGAAATTTCAGATGTTCTCTAAGAGAACTGACAATCAGTTATTTTTTAAATATTTTTAAAAGGTTAAGCAGTTTTATGGATGGCATGTAAATTACGTTTGTCAAGTTAATCCTTACTTAATACTTGATGTCAGCTCTTCAGAAGTAAGGAATAAGCACTTGGTTTGACATAGCACGGTTAAATTCCTTAGAACAGTTTGAAAAAACTGTGCCTTGGAAAGAGTCAGTAAGGCTTTTTAGGGCATCACTGGCAAATTCTAAGTGATTTATTGTTAAAAAAGCTATGTAGAGTCTTCTGCTTGATATCTTTATAAATGGAAATGTGCATATGACTGTCAAAGTGAATGAGTGTGATTTCTAACTTCGTAACTGCTTTTATTGATTGTTTTCAAATTCATACTGTAAAGATTCCAAGCTCTATCTATGACAAACTCAGAAAGCTACCAGGCAAATTGGTTTTGTTCTTGTAAGAAGTAAGCATTTGGAATAATCAGATCTCTATAAAAGAATGTTTCAGGGAGATAAAAATCAGAAAAGAACACATTTTTACATTGTATTTGTGTAAGTCAGTATGCAAGTCCATAGCAAATGGACTAAACTTTATCTAATTTCTTCAAATTGGATGTTTTAAAATGTTTAGTCACTTGACACAGTGTGTGGGCAATGTGGTATGCATTTCAGAGGCAAAGCCTGTGCTTGTGGAGAGCGAGAACTTAACGGCAGGTGCAGATTTTTGTGCCGCTGGGATGGGTTAACCTTTTAGGAAACGGTCTGAACTCTGGCAATCTCCTCGTTTGCTTAGAATAGGTATGGAAACTATACAATTCACGCTCTGTGACACAGCTTCTGGCAGCTCCTTCCTGTTGTCTAGATCTGTGATAAAATATGCTGAAGGTAGACAGTGCCTCTTTTCCTTTGTTCTTGTGCTTTGAGAAATTCTCCAGAGGATGAACCTGGAACTTAAATAGCTTTTTTGATGTTTCTTCCATCCTTTTACCTGCTGTTACAGGGTAGTTGTGAGGAATAGTAGGATGAGCATCTCCTTTTTGCTTTTTGAAATAGATGTTATTAATAGTTTTATATACCATAGCCAGCCACATATTTTTATCTAAAAGGTTAAATGCTCTAATCATTTTATTAAAATGTGATCATAGTTTGTACTGTATTATTGAGTTAATTACTGATGCAGTATAAAATCTGTGAAATGTAGTCATGAGTCCTACCATCTTGAGACAAAGGGTGGAAGACAAGACTGTCAGAAATTACTTCAGTTTTCAGGAAATTAAAATGAGAAAAGGCAAGGTGCTATGTAAAACCCTGAAGTCTCCTAAGTTCTGTTAGGGTAGGTGAAACTGCAGACATACCTAGGTTACTAGTACTGAGTGTGTCCATTTCAAACACCTATGGCATAGCAGTTGAAAAGACATAGTTTATTTATGCAGCTTTCCATCACTGATAACACCCTGGATTTTTGTTTTTTTGTGTTTTTTTGGTGGTGGTTTTCATAAAAAGTGAAGCAGAAGGGGGAGCTCTGAGTAAAACACAAAAATTTTATTTTGCCAATAAAAAAAAATACAATTGAAAGCAGCAAGTAGAAAGAAATAAAACTGAAGTTGCTATGAGACCTGCATTGGGTATGTAATCTCAGAGCCTTTCCTTTTTGCCAGGTTATGGGTCCTTATACCCATTTGTAAAAATGAAAAATTAAGAGTTCTCCTTTACAAACACTTCAGTGGGATAGCTTGAATGCTAAAAAATTATGGGAGCTCAAGGGAAGACAAGGAAAATTCATGGAAGAGAAATCCATTGAAGTTTAGTAAATGGATAGAAATCACATATAACTTAAGAGGACCCAGAGCTAAAAATAGTTGAAAGCTGGAAAGGTATTATATAGAGCAGCTCTTCCCAAGCCATCTGCTTCTGGCTGCGGTTGGAGACAAGTACTGACTGGATAGACTTTTGATCTGACTCAGTGTGAGAAAAGGGGTTTGAATTTATTAAAATAATTGATTTGCTTTTAAAATTAATGAGGAAGAAGTTTTGAAAATGGATAGTCAACGTACAAAGGGAATTAAGTGTGTATGTGCAGAGGTGACATATGTTTGTCTGCTTAGGTGGTAATAGGCAAGTCCCTTTTCGCTGTAAATGTAGTGTGATATCTCAATATCTGGAGCATGGAACATATTTAGAAAGTGCTTCATAAAGTATTCGGCAAGTGGGAAGGCATAATAGAAGTGGAATGAATTTTTCACTTTGTAGGCAGTCTTTCATTTTATGCTTGAACAGTGAGCATAATTTTGAAAGTAAATTGTCTCATGTTGGTGCAGGAAATAATAAACTGAGTATTGCAGAGCAAAACAACCCTGAAGAACAGTAATAATCAAAGCAGAGTACCTGGGTATTCCTTGTATCGTGAAGTTGTGTAAAGGAAGCAAAAAGGAAAGCATACGGAGGATAAACTGTAATTGTATTTCAGCAGTGTGTTGACAGGTTAATGATGGGTTTAGAGTAACAGTGTAAAATCTCAGAAATGCTTTGAAATGCATCTTAAATCTATAAAATACATATATACAAGAAGTTAAAGATACCTGCAGAAGAAACAGCTGATGTGTGTACCATATGAAAAGTTTTACTCTTCTGGTTGAATCTTTCTAGATAATCTTTCAAAGTCACAAATTAATTAAGAAAGTGTGAATCAGAATGGTCTGAGTTTTTACTGTGCTAAAGGCTGTAGAAACTGCAAAACTGATGAGCAGGCCTCCATCTAGATGAAAAATGCAAGTGAAGCAAACTTAAAGATTATTTATCAGTGATCATAAGAAAAGCAAAGACCTGTAGTTATGGTAGAAGAAAAAATACTCTTCTTCTGAGTTTTTTGCAGGGCAATAATTGCATTTTGTGCCAAAGTGTTCAAACAAAAAAAAAAGTCCCTATTGAGAAAGTAAGCATTAACTAGAAGGGTGAGATTTTAAACGTAAATGCAGGCCAAACAGAACTTGCTTTGTATTGCCAGTGAGTACTGTAAGCACAGGCAAGGCAGGCCACAGAAAACCCTGGAAATTAAATTAAATGCAGCATATTGTTTATCAGTGAGTATACTGGCCTACAAAGACTTTCTGAGCAGAGCAAAAGAAAGCCAAATAGCAGTCAAGCAAAACAAATCTACACATAGTGTGTGATCACAGTCTTATTTGAATTATATATATTGGAATAAAAAAACCAAAAGTAGACTACCATTGGACTGTTAAATTAAGGAAATTCTGGCCTGCTCTCTGATCTGGAAGTAGTTGGATATAGACAGAAGCAGCCAGAAAAAGGAGTGTACTAGTTGAACTGTGACCACCATTATGATGAAGTTTATGTTTTTTAAATCAAGACCTTTGTTACCAGTAGGTATGCGATAATGTTCTTACTGTAAATTTTTGTTCTCTCTGCCCAGAGGCAGAACAGCAATCAAACAAAGTGACTGGTCGCTGTTACTTCAAGAGTAATGCACTTAAAACACCTTCAATACTTGCCAGTTGAGACTTCAGGAATCGAAGCAGACTGAAATATGCATAATGGCCTTTTTATTCAGAATACTTACATACAGACTGAACAAAGAGTGAGAGCATTGAACTATAGAGGGTATGAAACCTCTCTGCTTAACAAGCTCAGGGTTAGTTGCAAAGCAGAATTTGGAAAGAATCTAAGAATAAATTATAAAATGATCTTTGTAAGGGCTGGTATTTGCAGTTCTGTCAGGATGCCCAAGCACTTGGAGAAAATTTCTGTCTGCCTTCAAGTACTCCTGGGGAGACAATCTTGTTCTTGGTGTAGTGATGCTGACATCCAGCTAACAGAGCGGGAATGTGCTCAAAACTGCTTTGAAAGATTATCTGCAGTGGCAAAGCTATCATGTATGGCTAAATGTAGCTAGTAGTTGTGCTGTGTATTGGACCAAACAGCAAAAAGATACAATGAAAATAAGCAATATCCTGTATGGCAGGCTGGAGCAAAAAGTAGGGATGGGTCATTTTGCCACAAATCACTATTTTGAGAACAGCAGTAATGTTGAGGTTCTAGAATAAAGGTGTATCAGTGGAACACTTCAACACCTCTAGTATCTCGGACTCTTTCTGCAGAAAATAGATGTTTCTCTGCTGGCTGTGCGCCAGAGACTTGACTTGGTATAACAAAGTCAGTTGTACTACACAATTTTATTAATATATCAAAGTCAGTCATAATGCAGCCACATGAGCATTTGAAAGAGCTAAGGCTCTTAAAAGGGCTCTTAAAAGTAACTACCAATCAAAAAGGCAAGTCATTTACAGTTTGACTTGATGATCTTAAGGATCTTTCTACCCTAATTGATTCTATGGTAGCAGGCTACTAAAGTATTTAAATTCAAGGTTAAAGCATAGTTTACCTAATAAGGTAGGCCATTATTTTCGTCGCATGTGAGAATGCATCTGTTGGGTTACCCAGTGAGTGCTGCTAGAATTGTACCTGCGGTATCAGCTCGTGTGGCAAGGGATGCCTGTAACGTTGGGGAGCATGGAAATGCATCTGGTCAGAAGACAGAGCAGAGCAACAGTATAGGTGTGACAAGTTTGGTTTCTTTTGTTCATAGATGCCAGGATAGTTCTGGATTCCTTCCCTGTCCCCAGTCTGTCCAGGATGTATTTTAAGCATTTAGAGCCATTATTTAGATCAACCCTTTAGCTTAGGCAGGAAAGCATCCCTCTGTTTGCTTACGACTGTCACTGAATTAACATTTGAAATCCTTGGACAACTTACCAACCCCCCTAAGTGTAGCTGGGAGTGAAGATCTCAGAAGCGTAAAGGGTTTGCAGCTTTCATGAAAGTTGGAGTCCCCTTTTTAAGAAGGATTGCTGTTTGAGCCCAGCAGTTACCTGCTATGCATGGTTTGCTAGAAGTCTAGTCAGTGCAAGTATAGATTGGAATGGGCTGCACCATCCTTGAGTTTTGAAGATGGCCAGAGGGAGGAACATGGAGTTTTTCAAAATGTTGGAGGTCAGATGGGATGTCTGGCAGAACAGAGTTGTGTTTAGGTCTACAAAGGGCTAGCCCGTAGGTTAGCAGTTTTGTTGGTCTGCTTGTAGAATAACATGCTTATATCCTAGACTGAGTCAAAAGTACTATCAGGTGGAAAAGAAGTGGCTAAAACATTTGTCATGAATGGAGAGAACTGAAAAAACATCCTTCTCACTCTTTTTTTCTTTTATTTGGGGATGAAGGGTATATTTTAAATTTTGGTGAAGACTTGAGAACAAAACCATGTTAATTGTGATACAACACTCAAATTATTTTACAGGAACTATTGTATGCCCCATGCTCCCTTTTTCCAAACACTCTGGTTTTGTACTTGCCTTCGTACCCATGAAACAGCACTTCTAAGCACAGCCCATGCAGAATACCCGGTTGTGTGTATATGTGTAGTACTTCTCTATCTTGTATGTCAGTGTTTGTCGTTGTGACAGCCTTCCGAGGCTAAGGTAGCAGCTGCTGTCATTTTGCATATTTAAAAGTATATTAATTGGTGTATTTCAAATGCATGCCTTTGATGGAGAATTGTCTGGGGTGAAAATGTATTCTATACAGCATTTCATACCATATGCACATTATAGTGTACTTCATAGGGTGGCATATTTGTAGTCACTGTTCCAAAAGCTAAACCAGACAGAGTAGGTATTTCCAGTCTAATACTCTACAAAAATGAACAGATTGGTTTATCTTAGAGCTTTTACGAAAGTAAAGGAGCACTGTTTTTCTTCATCAACTTCCTTTTCATCAATAAGCTGTTAACAGTGTTATTAAGTACTCGATGACCCCTGTTTTTTTACACCTGACATTTTCTGCATATTGCAATAATAACTTCATTAGGAAATTAGTCATATTTTTCCTATTTGGTATAAAACCATGTTCTAGCTGTGGTTAAGAGATTAAATACTATTGGAGTCTATTCTGCTAGAATAACGTTTTGATAAGTGGTTACTGTAATCAAGTTAGTGTAATTGATTTTATAATGAGCTTTTCAAGAACCTGTGTAATTTAATGTATCTTGAAGATGTTACATGTTTTGGTAATCTTGCACAGGAGATGTTCTTTGCATAACAGCAAAGCTATTTAACAGCTAAATGATTTCATGTGGAAAAAGCATGTTATAATTTAGAGTGGGACTTTCACCAAGGATGATACAGAGGAGTGGGTAGGTGGGGTGAGAAGAATATAGAGTGATGAAATGAGGTTAAGTGTGATTTTTTTGAAGCAGGGCATGGAAGTTATTTGTGTGCTCTGTTTTTAGTTTTCTTGGTGAGTTAATTGTATCAGACAACAGTTACTTTTCTGACTGATTAGTTCAGTAAGGGTGTTTGGTTAAGGCTACTGTCTTTATTAATGCTGAATGCAATTTATATTAAATGATGTCACAGTAATTGATCCCTTTTTGCATTTTACTAATAAGATGAAGATTCATTTCATAGTATAGTTCCACAAATATTTGTGTTGACAAAGTTGTCATAAGTATTTGTGACAGATAATGGGTGTTGCAGTGATGTATATAGATGAGTTGTCATTGGGTAAGATCCCAGATTCTGACTGCTTCTTCCAGTTATTCCCAGTTCCAATTTTCTTCTTTCAGTCTTGTGCTCTTTCTGTCTTCTAGCGGTCCTTCGGGATGTCCAGTCTGTCTTTCTCCAGGCAGCACCCACTTATTTTGCAAATGTAGCTGCTCTCCTTACCTATTCATTCGCGTTTAGCATTCCCCTTAGCCTGCCTTCATCACAGCTCCGCCAGGATTTTTCTTCTCTGGCAAATGCTTCTCTATGCCAAATTCTGTTTTCTTACTCCGAAACATGGAGGTAGAAAAACTTGCTGAGGAAAAATCAGTTATGTCTTAAGCAGTAAGAGGGTTTAAAAAGAAACCCCATATTTGTGCATAGAAATGACTCATTATTTTGGCTGAGAATTGAGGGAAGAAGCAGCAGGGTGGGAATATCAGGCTGAGGCAGAGGCTTCAGTGTAGGTTTTCAGTGCAAACTCTAATCTGGCCAAGATATAAGAAACTGAAAGCAGGTTGGGGTTTGTCTGCATGGAAAGGAAATTTGATATGAGTGGTTACTTTTCTAGAGTTTTGCTGTACAGTTAGAGTTGTGTAATTCATATTTAGTTTTATATGAAGTAGCTTTGCAACCTTATCTTGGAATGTTTGGCTGGAAAAGGCATTATACCTCTATCGTGTCTATCCTCTCAATAAATCTCCTCATGTAGGTAGCCCATAAGAGGGAGAAATACTGGTGTAGTCAGCAGTTTTGATAACCCACTGCTGTCTGGAAGGAATAGAGAGGAACCAGATGTGCACTACTAGTCATTGCAGTATAACTTGCTGGGTTGACCTTTTTCTTCATTTTGTGGTTTTTAGTAGAGTCAATGTAAGACAGTGTTGGAGAGGAGAAGGTTCAGTTTTTGTTTTCACACATCCCAATATTTAAGTACCAGATTCAGTGTACTTGTCCATTACTTTCTCCTGCCCCCGAAAATAACTGGAAGCATTTTTTTCCATAAGAAGATTCTTTCTAAAGATTTTTTTTTTTTTTTAAATCCCTCTTATGTAAGAGTAGGTTTGTCTGACTTGGTGAACCCATCTGTTTTAAGGAAGAAAATGAGCATATTGGACTATCCATTCCGTTTTTTTGCTAGTTTCAGTTTTTGGTAAAGCTTGTCCCTTACTCATTTGCTAGCTTTTAAAACCTGTTAACTTTTTCCTACTATTCTAAATTTTTATTTTTTTCTTTATTTTCTTCATTTCATCTTACTGTCCTTATATGAAACATAAATATAAGCAGTCTCATGCTGACAAACCATATTTTGACCGTATGTAATATAATCTTACTGTCAGCTGAAATCTCAGAGTAATCCCAGACCACATAGTCTAGTAATGTTTAATTTTTTTTACTTTTACTGCATTTAAACTTTCATTATAGCTTTAAGTTGCTTATTGCTCTATATTATTTCAAATAAGATATTTGTAATGTCTTTTGATGGAGGTTATTTCCATCACTTGAAAGTATTGCTTATTTTGATGTAAAATCAGGAAAACATAGTGCCTTCTCCAGAAAACTTAATTTCTTGCTAATGCATTTATGCTAAGCTCAGTATGTGTGGGAAGAGATGCTGGCATACTCTAGATGTGATAGACTGGCGAATATAATTTGTTAAATGGAATTCATTCCTAACTTAGTAATACCACTTTGCTAGGAAGTGATATGCTGTATATGTGGAGATAAACCAAAGTCCTGATAATCTGATTTCTATGCAGGTTCTCTTCCATTCAGAGATGCTATTTTATTTGTCTTGGGCAAATAGTTCTGTAGGGGATTAGATTCTGCTTACATAAATAGCTTCTTCAGTCTTCATTTTATACAATGAACTCTTCATTTTAAAAAATGTGCTGTTTTTAAATGACATACTACTGCTCTGCAGAGAATTTAAGAATCACTATTTTATACCACAGAGATACACCAGTTTTATTTATTAGTTTCAGTCATCTATGAATATTCATCTCATTTGAGACACACACTTCAGCAGTACTATGTATGCTTAAAATGTATAAAGTCTAACTGTTTTTATTTCTGTGCCAGTGAAATAATGTGGGCTGGAGTGTATAGCTGATAAGAAAAGAAGAAAGATAATGGTGTAATGATCAGGATGTCTCTAGGCAATCAGAACACAAAAGCTTATTCAAGATACCTTTGGCATAATTCTCTGTGGAAAATGCAAAACGAGAAGATGTAATTTTGTGCACCCACCCCCCAGCCAAAGGACCATCGCTTGAAGCATATATGAGGTCCTGCTAATGAGTAAAGATTGTGTGCATGCATGCTTACTGTATGGATACAGTAATTGGTTAAACATTTATGACATGGTCATAATAGAAGGTAATAAACAAGATTCATGATAAATGTTAAGCTTTTTCATTGTTAAACCACTTTAATGTAGAAGACTGAGTTATAGATACAGCATCAGGTCAGACTCTCGTTTTGTCATCTGACTGAGTCTTGGGAGAAGTGGGATGTAGAAAGAGGCTTGAGAAAAGCCAATTTTGGCTATTGGTTTTGTATCTGCACTAAGATAGGCCAGTAGCGAGTTCCTAGTGAAGTGCTGTTTCCTAAAATGTAAATAGTGGGCAGCGGCTCAGAGTAGTTTCTGAGAAGTTGTGAAAGAAATAGACAACTATTATAGGTTCCGAAATACAGCAGACTTTGCTATAAAGTAAAAGTCTCAGTTATTTTAATAGAGTTATATTATGTGCATTATAATAGCAGTCTGGAAAATCCTTAGGTCAATGGAAGCAGGATTTCAAAAGTAGAATAGAGTGTGTATTGTCTCAAACTAGCTAAATTATGTACAGTCATATCACACCTTATTATTGCCATCAATACAGATTTGTTTTATTTTCTTTCCTAGAAAATGTTTTGCTTTTTGATGTTAGATGTGTGCTGAAGTGATGTTTATTCTAAAGTGTTACCATTTGAAAAAGATAATATAAAATCTGACACAGATTTTTAAAATAATAAAATACAGTGTTTTTAAAAAGGAATATATGTTAAGGACTCCCAAATTCTGATGACAGAATTAAGTATGATCAAAGAGTCTTATGACTGAAATAAGACATTCTACAATATTTCTTTCAGCCAGAGGCTGGCAAGATCCCAGAGATCTAGAGCAGGATGAAATGAAACAGGAGAGAACTATTATATGTCACATTTGCTCTTATAAATGGTAATTACACCAATAGCAGATACGGTTTCTGAAATAATTTTGGGATTTACTGCAGTGTGGGACCAGAGAGTCCTACTGCTATCAGGTATCCAGAGTTGCAATTTCTGAATACTGGGAAAAGTTTTACTTCTTATCACCATGAAGTGTTATCATTAAGCATGAATGGAAACTGATTGTTATACGAGACCCAGAAGAACAGGAAGAGAACAGATCCTTTGTTGTCAATAAGATGATGATTCATTATACTTGAGATGAACAAACTATTCTGTTTTCTAGGCTTGAATTGTTGTGGAGGGCTGTAGCTACTGTCCATTTTCATAGAACAGTGACATGAAATAACTATTGGAGACTCTTTCCTGTTGAAGGATCNAATAACTATTGGAGACTCTTTCCTGTTGAAGGATCTGTTCTCCCTTCCCTCCCCAAATACACATTTGTTTGTTTGTTTCATGTTGTGCATAGTGTTAATATACCCACCATATGTACTACCTATATAAAAAGCACCACCACACAATTATAGTAGAGGCTTCTGCTGCTTTCAGGCACTGTATGCACCCAGTATGTTCATATATTGACCTCTTCTCTTTGCTGTTGCAAAGGGGTTCCTTTAAACAATTGACTTGTACTTCGTTCCCAGATAGCCAGTACTGGCTTAACCCAGTGAAGAAATTGGTTATTCTGCTTATTTAAGAAGGAAGTTTCCTCTTTCCACTGTGTTTAGCCGTTGGTTTCCATCTCTGTGTA
>VZZY01009809.1:60943-102534 GCA_013400335.1 Eurystomus gularis | reverse complement strand
TATATATATATATAAAAAGAATTAGGCAACGTTTATTTTAGAGCTGTGAACAAACCGTTCGGGGAAGCGGGGAGGCTGTCGGTGGAATGAGGAGGTACCCGTGTCCAGATGCTCTCTGGATCTTGGAGGGTATCCCCGGTTTTGCCTCTCTCCTGCTAGGCCTTAAGCCCCCACCACATGGCAGCCTCTTAGCCCATGCTGGGAAAATCTCGTTCCTTAATTATCATACCAATTAGCCTTTATGGCATGAAGTTGTATCAATTTTCTTAGTAGCATGAAATTGTATTAATGTTCTTAAGCTATATATAGTTTGCATCATAGTGACGCTTAAATAAGAATAAGTATTCATGGTGAAGTAAGCACGACCAAGGGGTCTCAAGCTCATGGCAAGGAGGAGCAGGAGGTGGGTGATGGCTGAGAAGTATAGTTGCTTTGCAAAACTGTGTGTGTGCATTAAGTTGTTCCACAACTTACCCATTTGACCTGTTGGAGCAGGTCCAGAGGAAGGCCACAGAAACAGTCAAAGGGCTGGAGCACCTCTCCTGTGAAGAAAGGCTGCGAGAGTTGGGGTTGTTCAGCCTGGAAAAGAGAAGGCTCCGGGAGACCTTGTTGTGGCCTTTCAATAATTCCAGGGGGCCTATAAGAAAGATGGGGACAATCTTTTTAGCAGGACATGTTGTGACAGGACAAGGGGTAATGGTTTTAAACTAAAAAAGGGTAGATTTAGACTTGATAGAAGGAAAAAAATAATTACGGTGAGGGTGGTGAAACACTGGAACAGGTTGCTCAGAGAGGTGGTAGAAGCCCTTGAACCACTCACGGTCAGGTTGGACGGGGCTCTGAGCAACCTGATGTAGTTGAAGATGTCCCTGCTTACTGCATGAGGGTTGGACTAGATGACCTTTAAAGCTCCCTTCTACCCCAAACCACTCTATGATTCTATGATTCATTTTGCACTATTAATGGTTCTTTGAGCGATTCTCACTGGTCCAACATTTGCACCACCCTCCTTAGCTCAAGGTTTCTGTCCAGAAGCTGACCTCAGCATCCCATCACTATTTCATCATTCCATTTCTTGGACATTTTTGCTTGTAATTAGGATGGGATTGAATCCCATTGCCATTTTGTCTAAGTTCCGTGGGGACATGATTCATAGCATAGAGGACAGATGCTCTGTCCTGCCATAGTAAGGACAAGCCATGGGATCTTGGATGGATGATGAAAATGTGGACTCACTGCTTGATCCTCCCCTCAGTGTTACTGTCTGGTTCCTGGGTCCCTGACAAGAAGCAGCAGCATTTTTGCTGACTGCTCCTGTCTCTCTCCCCTGGCCATTAGGCTGGGAAGTCTCCAGCAACCCTCCTTGCTTTCCTGTGGAAGGAGGGACCGGGCGAGTCTGTCCTGTCACACCACTTTTCCCCAGATGTCTTGGGATTGCTATGTGAGGGCCCTTCACCTCTGGCCATTCCTTCTGACACGTGGCTCAGTGGGCACTGGCTCAGGTGGTGGTATTGAACACGGCCAGTCAGCCCCTCCATTTGCTGCTGTGCTTGTGTCGTGCTGTGCCGGCGTGCTGGGGTGGCTGCAATCCTTTCTTCATCAACACTTAGCAGGTGCTTCTAGAAGAACCTACCATGAACTGAGGCTACTACTGTATTTAGCAACGCAATCAATAGCCTCTTGGCATGCAGCCTCTAGTTTTTTTCAAGACATCTATTTGCAAGGGAACAAAATTACCTCGCTGCTGTTCAAACTGACTCAGCGTGCCCATTTCCCTTCTTCCCGCGTATAGAATTGCTTGCCACCAGTGTCTGAGCATACCTGCGTTCCTCTTCTCCTCAATACCTATTTTGGGGGCCATGTTCTTTCACAGGTCTTCTTGCTCCAGAACACAGCTTTTCATCATCTGTCCAAGACCCTGTGGCTTGTCCTTAATACGGCAGAGCAGAACTAGCTGCACTGTTTCTGTCCTCTATGCTATGAATCATGTCCCCAGGGAACTTAGACAAAATGGCCATGGCATTGCCCTGCACTTCTGTCTGCTGTTTCTATATCTGAGCAACAAAACCACTTTGATGCAGCTCCTTTTTGCAATATCGGTAAGAATTCACTAAGTCACAGATCTTGGACAGAGGATGAAAACGTGGACTTGCCACTTGAGCCATCCCAAAGTATTAACACTTTCCAGGAAAGAATGACAGCCTAAGAAACAGCAAGAAACAGAGGGAAAGAAACTAAAGTAAAATTGGTAATGATCTGTACTTAAGAAGCTAATGCTTCTCACTGAAATTATCGGTAGTATGCCTGCCTCAGTGAATGTGACATAGGAGACTCCTGCCAAGAAGTTCTGGTGGAACAGGTGGCCCATGATGTGGTTGTGTGGCTTATGGCTTCTTGTTGGACAAACTACGATCAATTGATTGCGACAGCCACAAAGCAGAATAGATTTTTCATAAGGGATCTGAAAGCTGACTGAAACACCAAAGCTGACTTACAATGTTTATTAGAAGAAAAGCTGTAGCTACTGAGTAGGACTGATCCATTGCCTACCACAGGAGATGAAGGACCTCCTCTTGTACTCACCAAAACCATGGCAAAAGTTCTGCTGGCCTCTGAAAAAAAAAACAACAAACCCCGTCACCCAAAATTAGCTACTACATGGTAGGTTGTAAGAGTTGCTCTCCGTTAGCAGTATTATTTTCCTGTTAATAGTATGCTTCCGTGAAGGAGTGGCCTTGTCACACTCTCTCAGGCAATGTGCAGAAGTCCATCCACTTTCCAAGGGGAGAATTACAGGTGCTTACTCACTGCATCACTGTTAACGCACTTCAAAGCCAACATGAAGTTTCCTTTAAATTTGTAGCCTAATTTTCACCTTCTTCCTGAGGCCCAGCTTTCCCAGCGTTTTCTCCAGGGTAGAATTTTACTTGAAGTTTGAAGGGGAAAGGAGGAGATGAAGCAACTTTGAAATGACAGCATTTACATGTTTGGAGGGCATTTTTAATTCCTCTAACACTTTTCTATTCAAAGGTAGTTTGAAGTGTTAAACTCCAGTTTGTTTTGATGATCTTGTGGAGGAAATCTGTCTTTTATTGTTTTGGAACAAGTTAATTAGGCTATAATCGGTGCACAGGCACACTCACACATACCATGCTAAAATGTTACTGACGTTGTAAAGTCAAAGACATAAAAATTAGGATACAGCATAATTAAGGCTGTGTATGCTTACTTAATGTCTCCTTCATGTATTAACCTGTTACGATTTTAATTAATCACATACTATCACTGCCACAGGAAAGAAGATACTTGGTTAATGGCCATCTAAATAGTAACATTCTCCTTGGTCACTGTGCAGTCCCCTACACCTTTTAATTTGTATTAGTCATACCTTGCTGCAGTAGCAGGATTATAAATTTCCTCATAATGCTTTTCTGTAAAATTCAGGGTCCAGCACTGGAATATTTCACAAATACACACAAATCTACATTTTCAACAAGAGCAGGAGTCAAAAGGAATAACCCTTTTAACAGCTGGGAAGTTGAGGTACAGGTGGATTTAGAAAAAAGTGGCCACTAACTTGGGGCACTTGATTTAGTGGATGAAATTTCAGAATATGATTTTTCAGATGTGCAGATTATTTCAGAAGTACAGCTTCCTTCGGTTAAGCTGCAGCTGGACGGAGGTGCTGAGACTAGTCTGAGTTTGGGCCTCAGCTTGAGCACCCTGCAAATGAGAGCCATGCAATTAACGAACCCCCTCCCAAGGCATGATGTAAATGCCTTACACTTTGGCACAGAGAAAACCCAGGGCAGAGCACAGTCCTTCCAGCCAGCACTCAACTGCTTTTCTCCTTCCCTAATCACTGGCTCATTTATTACAAGCTTTCCAACTTTCACAAGAAAAGGTCACTGTATGATTGTTGCTACTAAAGTCTTTCTCAGCTTAATGATTTGCCGCAGCTGAAATAGCAGAAATACAAATTTTTTAAATTTCTTTTAAAGAAAGCCTTTTTTCAGAAGTATCATTTTTAGAAGAAAGTTGCAGGGTAGTGCCAGCGATGAAAAAGGTGCTAGCTAAAATCTATTGATGTTAAACATAATGAAGATTATTTTTTTCCTCACCAGAAGACATTAATCCAGCTGCTGCGAATTGTGGGAGCTAGGGCTGTTTCTGGAGGTTCTCATGCTTCCTTGCAACATCCCAGACAGGGAGGCAGGTCTTGTCTTTTCAGCGTGACACGCGTGTATCGTGTACAGAAGATATTATTCTTAACTACATCCTGCATGGGCTGTCTGGAAGATTAAACAGCTTAATAATTGTCCAACAAATCATTAACACATCCTATGATGCAAAAGGAGCCAATTAGAGCGTACTACTGATTCCCTTCCAATAGCTGCCGTGCAGAGCGAGTGGCTCCCCACTCCCAGATAAGCACTGTTAAGAAAATCCCCTTCCCTAACAATGATATCAGTCTTTATAGTATGAAAGCGTAGTAACTTTGTTAATATATGTGTTAGTTCACATTATACACTGTAACGTAGTGAGGTAGTGAAATTTTACTGGAGACTGGTATTGTTCACGCTCAAGTAAAACTAAAAGGACAGCCCAGCCCTGGAAATAAGGACTTTGCTTCCTGGAAGCACAGAGCTGTTGATGAAGGATGAAGAATACCCCAGGACAACAAAGGCACCGCCAATACTCTAACCCCTCTAACATGTCTTTGAAACCCTCCCAAGCATTGTCTAGCCTCCTAGGTAACTATAGCAAGACTGACTCCAGGGATGTTTGGGTCAACAGACAAGCAGCAGAATGCTGCAAAAATATTGTTGCTTTGCAAAGTTTTACTAAGATTAGTAATCAGTAGCGTGGGTGTCAGTGATCAGTCAAATCATGTTGTACCTGAAGGTTTGAAGGGTATAAGAACCCTGTGTGAAACCGCATTGGGGGTGCCCCAGTTTGGCTGGGACACTGCACACACATGAATAAATATTTACTCTTGTAATCTCTACATTACATCTGAGCCTCTCTCTCCGGCCGGCACGGGCCAGTTGTGAATTTTTGTGACGGCACCTGTTTCCTAATTGGAGTGTTACAGGGAGGGTGAGGCCAGCAGTAGCGTCTGGTGGGCTGTGGAGCGGCTGCCACCCTGGGACATACAGCTGGGATGTGGTTAGTTCATCCAAAGGAAGTCTCTTTCCACATCAGTTTCTTTGTTATTTCCTAGCACAGAGTCAGGGAATTTTTCAGTCTCTTTCAGTAAGCATCAGTTTGGATTTTCAGAATATCCCAAATATTTTCCACTGTGCTGGTACCATCAGGGCTTTGGGCAGGCACAGGGTTGCAGCGGGATGCCCTCTTGTTGGGTGCTGATCTCCATCAACCTCTGAATACCCAGGGTCAGTTTGCCCTCTGAGTGGGAGGGGGTCCTGCAAGTAAATCCACGGTGAAAATAGGTCACGTTACACTTGTGTTGCAATTCCTGTTTGAACTGTGGCTTAGCAAAGCCCCACTTGTGCTCCACTAGACTGCTGTACATGCTTAAGTGCAGCAGCACCTGGACCAGGCTGAAAGATAACAGCCCAAGCATGTACCCTGTGTGGGTGGAAAATGCTGTCACCCAGGCTCATGTCACACGAGGGTGTCCTGAAGTTCAGTGAGATGACACACACCACAGCAAGGGACTCTTCTGGCACCTGACATTGAGCTCATTTTAAAAAGCAGGAGAGCACACTGCAGTTGGTGGCATCCCAAATCCCTTCAGGTGCCAGCTACCCACACAGGTGGTTGTCCAGCCAGATGATGGGCATGGCAGGTGGCATTTCCATGGGTATAGGAGACATTGGGCACAGGCATCTGGGGGGCCTCTCCTGTTTCTGCACTGCTGCACAAATATTCTTCAGGGAGATGGACTATCTTGGAAATATGGATGGGGATCAGCATTTCTCAAGGTATGCCCTCTCCCAGTCCTGCTAGGACATCATCATCTTCTCAGATGCTTTGTCTCATTCTTGTCAAGCTTGACTTTTGACTATATATAATCTTACATCTCCCTTTGCACGTGGCATTTTTTCACTGACAGACATCTTGTTTTCCAACTACTACTATCAGTGGAAAAAGGAGCCATTTAAATACAGTACTTTGCCCCATTTCAGAAGAGATTCCCCCATACTTTAACAATGTCAGTGTGACACCGCACATCAGCAAGTCTCCTCTGAGACTGTGCTCTGGAGGAAATTTTCTAGTTGCGTGATGAAGGACATCCTGGTGTTGTGCTCAAGCATTCTATCTGTGGTCATAGCTTCCCACAGTTTGTATGCAGAGGCCCAGGTACTATCCTCGTTAATAGTGGTGTAGGGGCTTTCATTTTGGGAGTGCTGCCTAGGATTCACCAAAGGTAAAGCTGGATGTCAAGAATGAATTTCTTTCCCCACAGTAAAATTCTCACTTGGTTGCAATCCAGCATGAGAACAGAAAATAACACCAATTAGATGCACACATGAGATACTGTTTTGCCTGCAAGAAACTTTCTTGTCCTGTTTTCATCGCTTCTCTACGGTGAGTCAGCCTATGACACATTTTCACGAAACTCCCAGAAACGATGCTTACAAAATTAAATGTGGGTCAGATGAGAAAAACATTTTCAAGGGCTGACAGCATTAAGGCAGAAAATAGATCATGTTCCTACAGGTGGAGAGCAGTGCAATGTCTTGTTTCCTACAGGTGGAGAGCAGTGCACTGTCTCGTTTCCCCTGAAAACTACTGATTGTGGCTTCATGACCCCACTCAGGGAATACTCTGGGAGTCCATGCTGCAGCGATCCGTTTTCAATTATAAAGCGATTCCTGGTAAGGTGTTTAACATGGGCCCCTCACAGAGCACCTGTCACCTTGAACGTTGTTGCTATCAACAGCTCAAGCATTAGAAACCTCCCAATTACCTCTCTGGCCCTACAAAATGTGTAGGCAGGTTGTAGTATAAAATTTGGAGAGAACATAGCAAAATAATAATACGACTGTTGTTCTTTGTCAGTCAAGAGCAGACAGGACAAGGCAAGTTTCCACCTCCTAAACAATGAGTGTTTTTTTTTTTTTTTTTTTTTTTTTTTTTTTTTTTTTTTTGGCAGAAGCAAGTATTGGAAGAAGAGTATAGTGGTTTTTCATATTTTGATTAAACACTGATTTTGGGTCACCATAGCAGAGCAGGCTGCTTCAGCGGAAAGGTCAGCCATCCTGTTCTGTGGGGTGGGGCCAAGGGCATGAATTTCATCAGACTGTCCAAATCAGGGCATCGCTATTTCTGAGTCAGAGCCTTCAGCTTTTCCACTCAGCAGCCTGTGCTATAGAAACATGTGCTCAGGGAACATCACTGGATGGTCTCTGGGGAATTTGAAGAGGGAGCTGGCTCCAAATATCTCAGCCAAGAAGGCAAACTGGATGTTTGCTGCCCCAGGAATGAAAACCCATGTGCTGGGACTCTCCTGCAGTGCAAGGATGATGCCAAGCCAAGATGAAAAGTGAGGTTACATGGCAGAGATCAGCAGGTAACAGCATTGGGATGGTGTCACCCAGCCAGGAGGTGTCGTCGCACACATCTCTCCCCACTCAGATGCCAGGACAAAGGCAGGACCACCTGCCTCTGTTGCCATGATTTGGGTAGGGTAGCACCATGGACACCTTCTCCAAGGGAGAAGCAGCCTTCACCAAGGGATCATCCATTACCTCAGAAGCCAAAATGCCAGGCTATGGTGAAATCTGAGGGAGGTTTCTGCTTACACAGAAGAGGTGAGGCAGTAAGAGGACTTGAAGGAGAAATAACAGTCATGAACAGGAAGGGAAGGAGGTTAAAACAACTGATTAGTGAATAGGCGCTGTCAGAAAAGAGACCAGAGATGGACAGCAGCCACTTCAGTCACATGGGAACAGCATGGCTGAAATGGGGAAAATAGGACAGGAGTGTGAAAGGGCAAGAGATCTCATCTGGGAAACACAGTGCAAGCAGAAATAGAAACATTTAGAGAAAGACAGAACATTAGGGCCAAACTGTAGAAAACCAAGACTACTGGTCTAAATAACAAGAAGTACAGTGATATGGATGGTTATGATCAAGTGTAAAAAGATCTAGCCTTTTGGCCATGGCTAGGTACCCACCAAAGGCTGTTAGGAGGATGCATCATGACTTATTTTAGCTGTGGGGTGAAAAAATAAGAGCTGAAGCTGTGTTTGGGGCTGACAGCGCTCAAGAGGGGCACCGGAAAGCTCTGAGGCACAGCATCCTTCTGCTCCAGGACAGAAGGGATTAGGACCTGAAAGGAAAGGGAATCAGGGGGCAACGGTCACAAAGCTTCCATGGATGACAGGATGTAATTGCAAAACACATTGGGTAGGGGATGAAACAGACTGAGGGGGACCTAAAGTAGAATTAGAGGAAAATAAGTGTCTGTGGCTCTGGGTGGCACGTTTGGTGGTGAAGGGGTGGGCAGGCAGGCAGGCAGAAAGGGCAGCGCTCTGTTGTGTGATGGCTGCACAAAGTGACATTTTCCACCTAGGCTGGTGAGAAGCTGAGGGGAAGACTGAGGTAAAAGGTAAGAGAAGGCAGGAGGTGACAGGCTGCAGTAGTCTCTGGGGAAGGAGAGGCTGAAGATGGCAAGCAGTTTCAAGCTTCCATGGCTGCAGTGCTATGGGGGGATGAAACACAACAGGCTCTTTCAAATACCTGGGATGTCTTCTCAAATGTCTTTTAACTTTGAAGAAATAAGAAAAATTCTGAATAGAGAGGATTTTGAGCAAAAATACACTGAATTTGGCCGCAGGACCAGAAAGATGGAAGAACAGAAGAGTAGGAAAAGATAAAATGCTTGCTTTGTTTGATTTTTTTTACTAAACCTACGTCCACTGATTCCTGCATTAATTACTGAAGAAAAACAAAATCACTTTAGGGAGTTGGCAGCCAAAGATAAGATTACGTGTATGCAGGCTGGTTTAGACGCAACAAAGATAATCCTTTATGCTGCTTTATTCAGCATTCTCATCCAGATTCATTGTTATCCAGCTAAGAACTGATCAGTTTTACGACTGATCCAGATTTTAAGGAAGCCAATAGTAAAACTTGAACTGATTATATCAGCCCCTTAAGTGAAATATCCAAAAGCAACTCTGTCTATCAAAAGGACCGCACAAGCAAAATGTAGGTATTGGCTCTGTCCTAAACAAATGGATGGATATTTTGTGAACCACAAAATGATTTGTGCAAAAGAACAGCACGGGAAAGTGAATGCCTGTGTAATAATCACCATCTCTCCAATTAAAACTAATTATTTGGAAAGAAGTAAGATGAGAAGGGAAAAACAGTTTTGTGATGAATTGCAATTGCAGTGTGTCAGCTAGCATACAAGCAGACCTTTCAGAAATGAAAGAGTATAAAAATAGGCGTAGGAAGATTGTAGCCATTTTGATTCAAAATATTTTTTAATGAATGCAGCTGTGATTAGAATGAGTAAAAAGACATTAAGGATGTCTTACGTCAAGATATTTAGAACGACATCTTTTAAAGCCATTAAGGTTTCCAGGGAAATTTACTCTGAACAGCTAGCAGGGTCATGCAGAACCAGATACGGCTTCAAAATGTACATGAAGCTTATACATAAAGCTCAATCGCCTACTTTGGCAATAACATAAGTAAAAATTTTGTACTTTCTCAGTCACAGAAACACACAGAACTATAGTGAGATGTATTTTAAATGGTCATGCCTATAAAGTCCTGATATGGAAGAGCCACAACTGACCACTAAAGTTAACCATTATTTACAAATTATCAGATGAATAAGCCTTTTTCCAGCCTACTCTCAAGCAACCTGTGCACAATACATAGTCTACATAGCCTACCTGCATATATACACACAGCTATTTTCTGGTTTGATTAAGCTAGTAATCAGCAGACTCCACACTGCTCTTGTCTCTTCTAGCAGCCTCTTCTTTCCAGACCATTTGGCTCAGATCCTCTATAAACATTATTTAGACATTGTCTTTCAACTTCCTTATTTTCCCTAGGTGGGGCAGCAAGTGCAACCCTTCAATAAAGTCAGCAGATTTCATGTACCATGGAGTCAATGTCAGCTAGGCAGGTAATGCAGGCAGGTGTCACTGATGAGTTGCAACTCCATTCAAGACTAATTAGTTCCAAGGTGTGCCGTATCTCACTAGGCAGTCAACTGGCTCACCTCAGACTGAAATTCAACCTGGTCACTAAGAAAAAGAGTCACAGTGTCTGGAAACCTAATTCTTGCATCTCCGTTTTGTTAGGTCAAAGAGAACAAACAACGGTGCTGTTAAGTGTGAATGGAAGCAGGTGATTTACAGAAAGATACAGACTGCTGCTACACAGCTGCAAAATTAAATGTCTTCTGGATACCGTGCCAGGGGTTTAGATTCACACCACAAGGGAATAAAGAGCTCCTAATGCCTCCCTCTTTTATTCTAGGCTTAGTCAGCTTGATTTGATTCTTAAAGCAAATTCTGGAAACAGGGATTGAGGAACAAAAGAATACTTTTTTTTTTTACATTTATCCATTTCTCTTGAGCCCACATATCGTAGGACTGACATACAAGGTCAAAGTAGTTGAAAAGCTGATAGTGCTTTTGCAGTGCATGCCAGGAATGGTCTTATTCCATGGAGGATTACAGGAGCGGTGATATACGTGAGAATATTAGGAAAGGCAGAAACCCCACTGCTGCAAGTCAGTCTCAGTTCTTCCCACCTCTGGTAACTCTTATTGTAAGGTGCAGGATCCTCCACCAGCATCTATTCCAGAATACGCATTACATCTCATCTCCTGGCTGTAGCGAACTGAAGCATCTCAAGTTTGAATAGATGAAGCTTGAAGAAAGTTTAGAGTAGGAATAAAGAATAAATATTTAACTATTATGATAATGGCAGGTAATTCTCTGTAGAAGGTCATTAAAACTAAGACCTTTTACTAAGGGCTGTGATGACTTTTCCATTAATGGACCTTTGTAAATTCAGGTCAGATTCCTTTTTCCTCCCCTTTCCTAAACATGCACCCATGGTCAAAATAGAGTCAATTCAGGAGTATCGCTTAATGGCTGTATGATGTAGGGAAGTCAGAAGAGATGATTACGGGAGTCTCTGTACAACCTATGAACCAGTCTAGGCCACAGATGCCTAACACAAGTTTTTTCTAGCCTCCTTGTGCTTGTTCTGGTTGGAAAGTCTCTCCTGGAGTTGTTTGCCCATGTTTGGGTGAAGTTTCACTCAGGGCTTGCACAGCAGCATTAATATTGCCCTGTCTTCGCCAGAAATCCCTGAGTACATGCCTAAATAACAAATACTAGGCACGGGAGTGGTGACAACGCTTGACTCACTGCCAGAAGATCTGCGTAAAAGCATTCACAGCGGGGAAGCTTAAGGGTATTCTGATTTAATTTAGAACTCAAACATAATTTTTCTTAATTAACAAAAAATACTCTCTTTGTTTCCAGAGTCTGACCCTAGCCCCACTCCCAACCCATAAAACAACCAAAAAACCCCCATGGTAGGCCAAATAAGCAATAATGATGGAAGCTAACTATTAGCCGTTTACAAGGATTTTCTCTATGCACGTTTCATTACCTTCACACAAATACCTTATGGATTCTGCAGCTGTAAATGGATTATTAACTAAGTGGTTTGCATTCCTACCACACACTGAACACCCCAGTTGCTATGTGGGTGTCAAGCTTTGATCAAGACAATGCATAGCAGCTATCAAACACTTACTCTATACCGCTGAAAGGCACAGCACACGCGCAGTGCCATTCAGGTGTACCAGAGGTACCGTCCTCCAGTAAAACTGGGCCCATAGCAGGTAGTGCTCCAGGTTAAAAAAACCTGCCAGTGAGTCAACAGCGTGAGCTGTCAAGCCAGAGGAACTTCCTGACAAGTGAAATTGCTGTTTGTGTTTTGCTCAGCACGTCACACCCAGTATATGTTACTTGGAAAACAGCGTGTGAGCAGGAGATCACATTGCCTGGGTACGAAGGTGCTGGCGGAAAACAAGGTAAGGAGGTCAAGAACACAGCCAAGTAAGCGTTGCTTCATTTGTGTTTCAAAAAAGGGGATTTTCGAGTGCAAGGAATTCTACAAGGGGCCTTGCTTGCATGCCCAGTGGGTCAGAGGGAATATGTTAATCAGGTAGAGAACAAAGGCTAGCAGCAGATAGGGTCACATAAGTGTCACTTTCTAGCCCACTTGCAGTGAATGGCATTTGGCCAGCATTTTACTTTCTGCACAAGTCACTTCATGGAACTACAGCAGGCATGTTCCATAGGCTCTTGGTACTCCATATAACTTCTGTTTCCAAGACAAAAAGAAGAAAGATAAAGTTAAGAAGTAAGTTGAGGAGAACTATGCTTACTGCCTACCTAGACCATAATAACAGAAAAACGTGGGTTGGAAAGAATCTCTGGAGGTCATCTGTTCCAAACCCTGCTCAACACAGGGCTAAACTCAAAGTCTGAAAGAGGCACTCACTTGTGAAGGTTGCTGTGTAAGCTGTACCTCCAAGGATGGTAATTACTCAGCCACCCTTGGCACCTGCTCCAGCACTGACCTACCCTTGCTGTAAAGGACCTCTTTTCTTATGTGCAGACAGAGTTTGCCAAAACTTGTGACCACTGTCTGTCATCCTTGCAGCTCCAAGAATATTCTGTCTTCTATAAGCAACCACCCATTAGGTAGTTGAATAATACAGTCTATACATCTGAGGAACACACAGTATATAAAAGGGATGGAGGAGGTAAGTTTATATACCGTGTGCTCCCCAGCAAGTTGGTCCCTAGCCTGTGCTGATGCCTGGGATTGCTCTGCCCCAGGTGCCGAACCCTAAACTTCTTGTTCAGTTTCATGAGGTTTCCACTGGCTCAACCCTCAGCTTCTTCAATGCTGCTCTAGCATCTAGCATAGCCTTCACCTGCCCAACGCACAATTTAATGCCATCCACAAAATGGCTAAAGATGCACTCTAACTCATCATCTGAGATCAGTGGATGAACATATTGAACAATACCGACCCCTTGTATTGACCTTGGAACACTGTTTGCTACGTCACCTGGACATCGAGCCATTATTACCTTTGAGTCCAGCAGCTGAGACAACTTCTAATCTATCTTCCCATTTCTTCACCCAGCCTCTGTTTCCTCAGCTTTCAAATGAGAGTCCTGTGGGAGGCCACATCAAAAGACATTTTAAAGACAAGACAAACAGTATCTGCTGCTGTCCCCTTGTCTCCAGAGCCAGCTGTTTCTGGACAGAAGGTGGCCAGGCTGACCAGGTGTGATGTGCCCATGGTGAAGCCATGCTGACTGATCCTGACAGCCACCTGGTACTTTGTGAACCTGGAAATAGATTCCCAGAGCATGTGCTGTGTAATCCTTGTTGCCCAAGGGACAGAGGGGAGGCTGCCCACCCTGGCACTCCGTAGATCTTCATTCATTAGTTAGCCCTTTCCCCCCCATCATCAGGGAGGTCTCCATGACTTTCTACTGATGTTCGGCAGCAGTCTTGCACTCACAGCACCCTCCAGCCCCAAGCATTTGCAAGGAAAATGTGTGCTATATGGAGACCTGTGCAGTGCATTAATACACGCGCCATAATAGAAAAAATCACACAGACAATCTCCTCCTGGAATTAAGATTGAGACAAATGGATTTCTCTACCATGTTTTTGGCACATGCTCTTCACATATGCACCAGCAGACTGAACTAGTGTTGACTATCCCTTAAGAAACGTACCAAGTCCATTTGTGTACATCCTTATCCATATCAACCCCCTTCTCCCCAAAACCAACCTTGAGTGTCAAGGCTGCAAAGCCACAGTCAAAAGTTCAGTAACACTGAAGTCAGAGTGTTGTAAACAGATGTGAATTTACAACGAGAGATCCTAGGCCTTTATGCATACTTGCAAGCCATGGGGCCCAACAGGAGCCCACCTGCAGAGCCGAGGTCACTGAGGAAGCTACATCCACACTTCAGATGTTTCCCTTCAGGAGGGCATGTCAGGTGCTCATGTTCAGCTGAGAAGCCCAGTTCTCCTGCCCCCAGGAGAAAGGCATTTGAACCAGAGAATCAAAGAAGTAGCCAATCCTCAGCTTTGTTTCACAGGCATGCTTTGTATCAAGTTTGTATCAAGACATGCACTGGACAGGCCATGATTTCGTAGCCTCACCCCCAGCATTAATACCAGCTGCCCTGGCCTGTAGAGGAATTTGCCTGCTAGTCTCAGCTGCATAACTTGTCCCCTCACATCTATGCATTATGCCTAGTTCTCCTCCTCCATGGCCGGGCAGCTTTTCCATGCTCTGTTTTGTCCTTCAGGTCATGTTCATGTAACACTGCCCAGAGCAGGACTGAGAAAACCTCTATCTTTTCTATTTCTGTAGAGTGTTCCAGACAGTAATTATTTTCCCAAAACGCCTGTGAGGTGAAGGAACATGTATTAACCCCGATTTCTAAGTGTGGATCTGGTGTACAGAAAGCCTAAGGCAAAAATACCCACCCATTTCAGAGTGTCAGCTGAGGCACCTAAAACCTTGTTTAATTTAGACTACAGCCTTGACTGACTTCAGTTGTAGCTGTGAGCAAACAGGGCTCATGCAAGTCATAACCCAAGGCTTGCGGTTAGAAAATGAGGAACCTGTAACCAGTGACATCACTTGTGAGAAGTCAGGGTTAGATGACATAATTATCATCATGCAAAACTTCTCCGGCAACTGCTGGCAGACTGCAAGATTATCTTTTTTCTTCATGCAGCTCTCTTTCAGTACCCACCTTCTAGCTTCTCAAGCGATAATGAAGCAGAATCACAGGCATCTCACTCTTCTTCAAGACCCTGCTCAAGCCAGGAGACCCAATCTCTCCAGTACAATGAATGAGACATGAATTCTGTGAAAAAATAGCATGTGACAATGTAACAAGAATAACTCCCACAGGAAGAAGTGTGGGTGAGAAGGGCAGGGGGAAGCCCCTAATTTTGGCATTTCTCAGCCTTTTGTACCAGCTGTTGCAAACTCAGAACTTCCTGAATGTAAATGTCTAGACATAGGCAAAAAAATAAAAAAGGCAAAAAGTAAAGCAAGTCCCATCAGCCGTGGCATCCTTCATAGGTTCTTAGTGCAAGTCTTCTTGCACAGCCAGTCCCTTGCTTCTCCTCTGTCTGTTGGATATCAGCCCTACTACTCTTCCCTTTCAAGCTTCCCTGAAGTGTTCAATCTCCTTATCCATGCCTATATCCCAGATTCCCCCTAAGCTATCCTCACCTCTCTAGTCCCCAGTGGCTCACCACTCAGATCTAGCACCTGAGGCTGCAGTAGGCTGTTACAGTGAGGAGCAGTAATTGATGGAAGAGCCCTCTTCACTATCTGCAGGCTGGGACAGGTCATACCCTCTATGAAGAATTCAGCCACCAAGCTTCTAGGGCTTTTCCCAGTTTGTGTGGCCTGAATTCTTCAAAAATTTGGCATTTCCCCAGTGATTTTATCACACAAACAGCAAAAGGCACATTTCAAACAACACAGTGACTTCATCCTCTCCCTGAGTTTTACATCCCTCATCCCTTGCAAGAGATCAGTGTAGCAAGCGAAGATTTTTTTCCCCCATCAAGGGCACAACACAATCTAAGTAATATTCCTAAAGGGTATTCCCAGAAATGGCATAACCATTTTAGCTCTTAGAAACAGTCAGCAAAATTAAAACTAATCAAAGCCAGAGGTTTATAAAGAAAGCATTTAGGAAACCTAATTGCAGCTGGCACTATCAGCTCTACATCCTGTAAAAGAAACTACCTCAGCCAAATGCCCTAAATGGCTTGTAAGCTCCTCCAAGTTGAAGATGAGGTGCTCTAGGATCCACTCACACTTGCAGAACTCACCTCAGGTAACACAGGCGTTAAAGCAAAACCCAGGTAACCCCAGGAAACCCCAGGTTCCCTGACCCTCACCCATGCCTGCACTCTCAGGTAGAGCAGAGACTACAGAAAATCTTTCTGTGTCTTTAGCTAAAGTAAAGCACCCAGCAGATTCAGTATGTTTCTGAATAATACATTACAAAGAAAGCCCTCAAATACACATTCAAAGTTTCAGGTGAGTAATGAAAGTATCACTCGCAGTCTGGACCATTAGGTTGCTGCACTGATTGCAAACTCATACACCTCTGATCGCTTGTGTGTCGAGGCAAAATTAAAACAATGCATCAAATTAAGTTCCTGACAGTGTTCAGTGTAACATGCATTACCCATAAGCACTGGCAGCCTACACGCTAGGTTCACTTTGCATCATGGAACCCAGAGGTTACAAGTGTCTTTTAAAGGCATCTGCTGATAACAGAGCCATTAATATTTTATTCCTCTTCTGTCTCCTACAGTAACTTTTTACCTTCTCTAAACATGTTAAATATCTTCAGTACTCCCAGCCTCATAGGAAAAGTTTTGTTCATAGGGCGCAGTCATCAATAAATTTTATTTGGTGTGTTATCCCCCCAGTGACAGCTTCTTCATGTCTGATGGCAGTTCCCCTCTGCAGAAAGCGTTCATTATTCTCCCTTTCAGGGACAGGGAAGTAAAGGTGGATTGAAGCTTCGTGATTCATTTTCAGGAGGCAATAACTGTCTGAGTGGGATCAGCAAAGCCTGCAGTGGTGATGGCTTGTAAAAGTCCTTCTGAGCAATGACAGCACACAGCTGTCTGTGTGCAGTGCCATGCTGGCAATCGAGTCAGTCTGGCCTGTTAGGGATGGGATAGGTGGACATGGAACAGAAGTCTAGTTTCAGTGTGCTTCCCAACCTCTCCCTTGGCTTATGAAAGGAGAAGGGCCAGGGATCCCAAAAACTTTAAACAAAGTTACTCCATGATACTATTTACCTTCCCTCTCGTTTCCTACCAAGTCACTTCTGTTTATGTCAGACATCCAACTCAAATACGGGCAGAAGCACCATAAGCTTCCTGCTAAAAAAATGAAGTCAGGGAATTAACTCTGTGCTCCTGGCTTCTTACAAAATTTGACATTTCTTTCATAACCTCCAAATACGATGAGTGTGCTCTAAAGAAGACACAGAGACAGAAGATGGCAACAGCTCCCCAGCTATAGCCCATCTCTTGGCATACAGGACAGGGCTGGATGTCTGTGGCAGTGGGAGATTGGCCCCACCTGCCTCTGCTGCTCCTTCTCCTCCCAGTCTATCACCCAGCACTCACATACCAGCCCTGCTCTGCTGTCCTTGCAGCCACAGCTCAGTGGTCTGAGAGAAGAGATGGGACCTGAAGGATCAGCTGGGACATGAAGTCAAGGCTTCTGCTGCTTTACAGAGAGTGGGTGTAGCAGCCTAGTACTATTTTGTTTCCTTTATATATACCACAATGACAACAGAGCCTCATAGTAGGAAACCTCCTCCCAGTTTCCAGACTTAGCTGGCTCCTGGCCAACTCAGACTGGTTTGTTTGTAACTGCATCATCTTCTGGCTCCCTTCCTATCTGGATGTGAGCTTCTCCCACTCCTGCATTTTCCCCAATACAGGTTTAGATAGCAGTTACACCTCCTTAGGCTAAACAAGTTCTGCTCGCTGCCTGGGAGGTGGGCTCCTCGTTCCACTCAAACACCAGCAGCCCCTCTCTGCATCTCTGCTAAATCCCCTCAGTCACAGCTGCTGAGAACTGGAAACAGGGTTAAGGCGAGGCCTTAGTCACCATATTCATATTTATTGGCCATTATTGGAAATATTTAGCTGGATACATGCAGAATCAGGGGTAGCTTTCTCACAGCCATGTTATGCTGCTGGCTTATAGTACTTCATTAAAGCCTTCACATTGTCCTTCTCGTCTACCGACAGTCCAGGCACATACTTTCCAATGCAAAGTGTTCAAGCCTGAAACAGTTCCAACTAGAAGCTGCAAAAAAAGAGGCCTCAAACTTATGGAAGTAGGAAAACTTTGCCAATACTACTTCAGAACAGTAGAGGAGTGCACAAAGCAAATCAACCACGCTGTATTTTAAGCCCCAAATCCATCAGTAAGCGGTTTACAATAAAAAGTATCACTAATAATTTTTCTCTGACTGGCAAGCAATCATACAACAGACCTTTACATGGAGATAGCAGTAATGCACATAAGTTGTTTTCCATCAGCATGGCATTTCCAAAAACCTATTAAGTCCACCCTCAACTCACGAAAATCAATTACAGTCTAGCTTGCTCTCACACAGAGATGTATTTAAATGGTGTGCTGAGATTAAAACCTGATTAAAACACTGTTGTTATCACTGGTTGGCTTCCAGAAAAGTGAAATTGTATTTATGCTGTCTAGTAGTCAATAGGAGTAACATACTGCTTGGAAAGCAAGGAAGTAACACCTTTGCTCCATCTTTGTTATGCAGTCCTGTTGTTATGCAGTCCTGTAGTGCTTGATGGGACAAAGGTCTAGACACCTATCCTGAGGACACCAGGAAACAGCAAGTGCATGCATGATAGCATGCAACCAAGACACCAACAGGAAACTCACCTACACTACACATTACACTTGACCTTAGCCAAAAGGCCGAGAACCTGGGTCCTAAAAGCAGCCAAACAAGAGTACACAAAATGGGGCAAATGGTGTGGAACTGTGAAAGGTGGTGTGGAAGCCCCCTCTTCGTGCTGCTTCTTTCTTTCTTGCTGCAAATCTGTCCCTAATCCCTTTCCTTTCACATTTCTAAATCCGTAATTTTTATCATAAATATATAGCCTGATGGATTTTACAGCAAGGAGCTAGACTGAAAAGGCAATGAAAGGAAAACACACTGGCAGATGAAAGAAGCTTGTGAAGTGGACAGAAGCATAGGAATAAAGGTCCACTTTAGAGTCCTGCTCTCTTCAGAGTTTGCTGAGTCTTCTTGCTTGTTGCCTTTTCACAAATGATTCAGCATTGCAAAGAACAGTCAGAAAACAAGGAAAGTGAGTAAGTGCAGAGTCAACTCTTACTCTACTAAAGGCTTGTGGGATAATGGCCCAGCTTGCCGTGGGACAGGAATGCAGCTAATTTAGTGTGCTTCAGGGGAAAGGTTAAGATGTTTGCGGCCGTGAGATTCTTGTGCTATCTCTGGGGGTGGAGATCTGCTGAGCTGGCCTGCCAAACGGCTGAAAGAGGGAGTCTTGTGAAGATAAGACAGTCCTCTTTCAGCTAAAACAAAAGCAAACAGCTTTGACATGGATTTTGAAGGCCACAGTGTCTAAGACCTTTGCCTAATTAACAACAAAATTAAAGTGTACACCCCTAAATATGGTAATTAGCGTAACAGAGTACATGCTAAATGTATATAACTGTGTTAGTCAACTCTTCACTCAAACCATGCTAAACATCACCTAGAAGGCAAGGCTGGATGGGATCAAGATATTAAAAAAAAAAATCATGAGTGGAGTACCTCTCTGGAGATGGGGGGAGGTGAGGGAGGTGGGGGTGGAGAAAACTGAAGGTCTAGCAGAGACAGTTGATGGGCTGTACTCCTCTTCCTCCATCCAAGACAGGGAAGCCTTCTTGATAAGAATTGTGATTGTGCCTTCACAATACAGTGAACCTTTTCCTACCGTTACTACTATAGATTAGCGCTGTTACAAAGGCTTGAGACCCCGAGCTTGATTTTCCTTTTGTAGTTAGTGCATTTATCAACAGCAATTCCAAACCTACTGTATCTATCACTGTAATGAATCAAACCTCTCTGGTTTTAACTTTTAAACCATCTCGGTGCAAGTCCTCAGCAGGGCTCTGAAACAGGTAACTTAGTGCAAGCACTTAGTGGGGCTCTGAGACAGAATTCTTAAACCTACTTTTTGGCTTTGCAAATTTGCTCAGTGCAAGCCCCTGGGGCTCTGGCAGACAAATGTCACACCCTCACCCTTAACACAAAAACACTTAAAGCAGAATGAGATTAAAATGGTGCATCCACAGTGAATCTTGGCAGCATGGCAGATTTCAATTTTACTTGCTGTAAAATCTTACTGGAAGCCATTTAAAACATAAGAACAAAGATGCCTAATGCAGAACAGAACAGCAGTAATTTTTCCGTAAGTGAATTCCTGACCAACACATGGAACATCTAAGAAGTACCTCATGCAATCTTGATGTTTCACAGCCACCACAAGTGATTGATAACAACTCCCTGAATTTTCTCTTTGTGTTCCTCAAATTATGGAGAACATTTTCTATTTCCTACAGCCTCTTCCGCCCTTCTGTCAAAAGAAGAATAACAGGTCGTACTGTGGTGTGTCATCCAAAGACCTCTCAGCACATAGGAAAGAAAACTGGATAAAACAGAAAGGTTATAGACAGGAGTAAAAAAAGATCTACAAGACAAAATGTTCCTACTTCTTAAATCACAGTAGGTGCGTAACACGTAGCTGTTGAAAGAGCTAGTTGTTCCACAAGAATTTTTCTTCTCCTTGTATGCTTCCAGCATAGCTATACATTTTTCCTAGATGAGATCCATTTACTTAGGCACGACTGAGAGCCTTGGCTAGGTTCTCAGTTTTAAATTGTTTTCCAGAGCCCTATGGCCCATGTTTACCTTCCTGTTTGCAGATTTGCTTTTGTCCCACAAACTGCTCAAAAATGACCTGTACACATCCAGGGCAGTCAACATATTTCTGGCCGTTAGGTACTGCATTTCCAGGTGTGCAACCTTCAGGATTATTTTCTCATTACTTCCTTTCCACTTTTTTTTTTTTCCTTTCTGTGATTTCAAACAGACACCCGAAGCAGATGCTTCACACTTTCAGCCTGCCATGTGCATGTGGTCCCACCAGCAGCTGCTCCTCTGGCATGCACAGGCACCATAAGGGGGGAGCATGCTTGCCTCTAACATGTCCCATAAAGCTTCAGCAACTTTATTTCAACATGCAGTCTAGCATCTCAGGGGGCTTTAAAGCAACTGCCCACAGCTTTTTTTTAGTGTTGCTCTCCCAGGCATTGCCTGTTTACCAGTCTGGAATTTCTATCAGTGTAGTTCCTTTTTATGGCTCAAAGCAAACACTTTTTTTTTTCCCCCTTTCACTCCTGCCTGGATCAGAAGGGAAAAATTATTATTTTACAGTGGTTAGCCCCAAACAGCACCATTTCTGTGCTTACACTAGCCTGTTGCCACTAGCTGCATGGCTGCTGGCCTAATGCTGCTTGCTTCATAACAGAATTGTCTCCTACTGCATAGCAAAACAGGCTGCGGGCCTTTCAAAGCTGCTCTGGTGAGGAGGAGATGAGGCACCTCAGGCTACTGCCACACACAGGAAAGCAATATGACAGCTCAGCTGCGCACAATTGCATTAAAAGCACAAAAATAGAGATTTATACAAGGCAGCATCGAAGTCAACTGCACACATCAGCACGAGCTGAACTCACTCCTCCTCCAGGAAGGAGGCACTTGGTGCTCGCCAGCACAAGCACTGCAGGCTTTGCTGCTAATAGGATCATTTCCTTCTAAAACCTTCCCCACAGCAGCAGCCCAGGAACACGCACAGCTAACTTAGGCTGAAAGGGAATTTTCCACCACCCACAAGCCTCTTTCTACCTTGCATAAATCTTCTCAAGCGCAGGCCACAAAGAAACTGCACCAGCCTCTGCAGATGACACGTAACAAGCAATTATCCACAAAAATCCTCAGGGCCCAATTCCTGCGTCAAGTTTCCTTTACACCCTCACACTTAATATAAGCACGTGCTGAATTTACACCTCCTTCCAGGTCCCTTCACATTGCCGTAATAATAGGATGGGGGCTCAGTGCAAATAACGATAAGGCCATTAAGCAGAAAGATAATACACCCTCTCTCTGCCAATTAAGGGCTATCAGATGCAGGCAGATACACTGGCAAGACATCCTTTTTTATCTGAGAAAATAAGCTTAAGCAATCCCTATATAATCACTCTTTTCGCAAACTTTCTGGAGCACAGATAAGATCAAAGGTGGCTTCTCCCAGCCAACAAAGTCATTAACACCTCAAGGAAAAAGTAATGTTACAAAAAAGCCAGAGCTGTCTGATGGCTTCCTTGATCTGAGAACAGACACAAGCGGTAGCAGCAGGGGGCTGTTACCCTCGGTACAAACAGGGCAGCATCTAAGCACCAAGAGGAAAACAACACGCTTATCTGTGAAAAAAGTACATATTTTCAGGCTGCTTTTGAATTCCTACTTCTTTTAAGGAACAGTTCCCCCCTAAAAAAATTGCATACATATTTTAAGTACAGAAAAACATCTTCATGGCAAGCAATCAGAAAGCACACCACACACCGTGTGCTGAAGTTAAAAGAAATGCAGACAGGCATTGCCCTTAAAGTTGGTTCACAAACAAGTGAATTCTGGATCCATTTTCACCACAAAGGAAAAAACCAATCCCAAGAACTCAAAAAACCCCCAGTCAGTTGATCTCCAGAAGCATCCTTAATTTTATAAGGAATGTGAGGATAACAGACCTCTGGAACACATGCCAATTCATGATTTTTGTCTTTGTTAGCTGAGATTGGAGGCCAGACTCAGAGCACTAGGGAAGGGAGTCCATGAGAAACAAGGAACTCCACGATAAGCAGAAGCAGTAAAACTCAGTTCCCTGTCTGTACTTTGGCTAAAGCTATCACAAAGCATGGACTCTGATGTACAAACGTTTCCTCTCCTATTTTCAAGAAGATTACTGCAACTCAGTATTCGTAACAGCTCAAATTTCCTCAGTAAAATGAGATTAAAATGGACCAGGGGATTCAAAAGAAGCTGAGGAGAGACAATAAAAAGAGACAGAGATACACAAAGTAAGGATGCAAGTTTGTTTTCTGAAGCTGTAACAACAATAAGAGAAGTAACAATCTGGGCCAGCAGTTCCCAAAATAGGACATAAATATCACCTGCAGTTTGAAAGTGGTATGCAAATGACATCTGCACAGCCAAATGACCTTCATGCATGCTGCTGGGACTAAATTGTGAAAGCCTTGATTAGAGTACAATTAAGCTAAAACAAAACACAAGCATTTAATTAATTATAACTATCAGGGCAAGACCGCCCTCCCTGACACAGCATGCTCTGGCCACCCTCCCTGCACCGCACTGACATAAGGAGAACCCTACCATGCCTCACCAGAGGCTTTCAGATTAGCCAAGTTTCTGCAAGTCATACCAAACCTGCACAATCATTACTTCAGCCATGCGAGGAAAAAAACCCGAGACTTCTAGAAAAAAAATATAGCTCTGGAGGATATCATTGAAAGGAAAAACTTTTGTGTTTGAATTCAAGAAATGGTAAAGAGTGTTCCAGTCCCAGCCTGAACACACCTCTGCCTATGTCAGTCCACAGCTCTGTCCGTGTTTGCTGTCAGACACGCAAGAGAACTCCACGCAGAGACAGCTATTAGAAAAAAATATTATTACTTAGTATTACATAGTGATTTCCACCTTGCAATTTTCAAGCAATCACTACATTAAGTAATTTACCAAGAAAAATAAAAACACACGTTGGCATTCTGTGTGATCAGTAGCTTATGCTTTCAGAGAAAAACAATTCTACTTTACCTTTATTAGAATTAAACTTTAAGGCCTGAATTCACTATACATTATTCACATTGTTACATTTTATGTCAGCAGAGAGGTAATCCATCAGCTCATTAGCTCCAAAATGCATTTAACAGCATATTTTGCTAAGTTCCCATATTAAGAAAACCACAGAAAACCTGGAGCTGTTAACATTGTTTTATCATTGGTTAAGAACTAACAAGTTAGGGCACTGTAATTGTTGTTTTAAAAAAAAAAAAAAAATTGAAAAAAAATCCCACCTTCCGGCATTGTCATTCTGGACTATTCTCTTGCCAATGATGCCCAGGCAATGATTCTCCCTTATTTCAACTAATCTGTTGAGATCTTTCTGAAATAATTTCCAGTTACAACAGGGCTTCCCTTTTGTGGGTAGTAGCACACGTCAGCTTGGCACAGCTTTCCTTGTTCACAAGTGCAAGATGCTTCCTTGTGTCGACAGAAGAAGCTATCAAAAACATACTGTGGCTGGATTTAAGTCAGATTCCACGGCACTGGCCATCACTGGTATTTCTAGCCAGCAACATTACGCTGATCCGAAAATTGATCTTTTTTGGACTAAGATTTAAAAAAAACACAGCTCACATGCTCACTATGACAGAGCAATTCCTGTATTTCAGATACGTCATCTCTCCCTCCCCTGGCCTGCGGGATGAGGTGGCAGCACACTGATTTTTATTGCTGGTGAACTCAAACAAGAGACTGCTCTTTATGAGACACAATGCAAGAACAGACAAATATGATGGCTGCACCCATTCTGTTCTTTTTTTCTTTTATTTTTTTTTTTTTAAAGCGTAAAATGGGTACACAAATTTAAGGGACGTTCAAACTCCTGGCAGGTAGCCAACTCATCCCATTGGTAATAGAAACGTTGGGCATTTTTGAGTTGGGACACCATGGCACTGAATCACTGGAAAAAAAAAAAAAAATCAGGGATTCGTCCTATCTCCTTTAGCAGTAGGGAGATGAATTTTCAGAGGGGAAAAATTTTCTGTTCTCTGAGGTACTAAACGTTGAGCAAGGCTAGATATAAGTAAAAGGTAGATCATTAATCCAAGTAACTCTAGCAGCTTTTTTATATGGTATCCCAATTTTGTGGCTTCTTTATTAATCTTAACTGTTAGAAGACAAAACAAGTTAAATTGCGTGAGAGCATCTTGTGATTTCTAGATATGCTCCTGCAAATGTAATTAATACTTTAATTTTCCTTAAAGTTTCCCTAGCATTTTCATATTTCTTCTATGCTCCATTTGCATCTGGTGTTCTCAAATAACTCAAATAGCCGGGAGTTAAACAGTATCTTGAAAATTAGAAGTAGAATTATGAGGCTCAACAGATCAGTTGTAAGTACAGTAAACACTTGACAAAAATACAAAGACGAGTGGGCTCTGAAACCAGTCCCTTTTTGTAACACCTCTAAAGCATCTGTCTAATTAGGTTCATTTTGTGACAAACAAGAATGGGATTAGATCAGCATTACTGTTATTATAGCAGCCACATGATAGAACCTAGATGATTTTACTCAAACATTTAGTCAATTTTTAGTCCTGTACCGGCCTCTTATTTTCAAAGCTCATGGGAAACTACATGCCTTTCTCATGAGCATGAATCACCAAGTTCACCCACATGTCAGAGTTAACCTACAGTGAAATTGCCATTTTATAAATCGTTCGCAACATTTAAAAAAATGGCATTCTGTCTGGGAAGAGGAGGGAAAGATCATAGCCCATTCATTGTTCCTCCTTTTTCCTGGAGAGAAGAGGGGAGAAGAGGAATTCCGTATTTCAGAAAACAGATACCTTATTCCTAACAGATTGCAATGTCACGTATTGAAAATATGGTCAGTAAACAACAACTGTAAGCCCCTACTTGTTCATATGACAAATATTTCACCGAAAAATGGAGCAACATCAAAAATCTAGAAAATAAATGGTCATTCTCAGCTCTGTCAGTGTTGCAGCTGGTATTCACGCAGGTTTAGACTAATCCATGAGACACTTCTTCAGAGCTTATCCTAGCTGTCAGTTGAGCAAGAAATCTGGCTCCCGATAACCAAAGAGTTTAAAATCGCCTTCGAACCGTGCGTAGAGGCGTCTTATGTCTCTCTTGCTAATTCCTGAAAAATACCGCTCTACTTTTGTTTTGTTGTACACTGTTATGCCTGGTGGAATCGTGGGGTATGATACCAGATGGTCTATGCCAGCTGCTTTCAATATAAACGGAGCATCGTCCTCCAGGGTTTCATGGTGTCCAATCACACTATACGTGATTTCACAGGGGGCGCAAAGTTCCACATACGTTACCCAATGAATGATGTGGTCACCGAACTGAACATCTAGCCATCGGTGATTCGGGTCACCCAGATAGCGCACAAAATCCTCAAACTGCAGCCCTCTGGTCTCTGTGCGATTCTTTCTGTATTTACGAATGATGCCAGGAGCAATTTCATGCCGGTACCAAGGCTCAAATCGAGGATTGTGCACAAACTTGTCTTTAAATGCAGAAATAAGTCTTTCAAATGGATCTCTAACAATAAAAAACTTGAAGTACAAGTTCAGTCTAAACAGAGAAAGAAAAAAAAAAGAAGAAATTAAATAATTAAGTATTGAGCAAAGTGTTTAGCAAAGAAAATGTACATAAACTCTGACTGCAGACACAGCAATATGAATCTTACACCACTTGTGTAGCCTATCAATATTATAATCAATAGGACTAGAAATACAATGTTTTTACTAACAGCTTTTTTACGCAGTAGAAAGTGGAAATGGTTCACCCTGGTTTTCACATTTTATTCAAACTGAAGGAGCTCCATCTATGTAAACAGGAGACAAAAGATGCTGAAGCTCTGAGTTAAAGATTTTTAATGCCCTGTGATTAAGCTCAAGAAGCAAAATACACAAAGACATAGAAATAGTGGTCTGCTGTGGCTAAATGCATAGAGGGCTGCATTCTTCACTGGCAGATAGTTAGACAAACCACTGCTTAAGTAAAAAAAGTAAATTCTGGTATTTTATTTGATGTCTTGTCATGCTTTCAATAATTTCCAAGAACATCATTTTCATGAGAGCAGTTTTCAATAGAATTTCACATTTTGTTGTGATACCACAGAGCTGTAATATTCTGTAGTCATAGATAAGCTGTAGGGAGTAAATTGAAAGCAAAGTTTACTTCAGTAAATAGCTGAGAACGGAGATTTAGAGCCCAGTCCTCACTGAAGTAACTAGATGGAGTCTTTCCACCCCCAACAGGCTTCTGGATCAGTCTTCAGGTTCTCCTGGCTTACTCCTAACCAGGCAAGCCTAGAAGTCAGCAAACTAGATCAACAGATCCCCATCATCCTTCTCTCTACACCTAAAACCTCTGAAATTTTATTTCAGAATTCCCAACCAAACCCACACTACACATCTCCAGCACAACTTCTGTGGCGGAGTGACTGCAACAACCCAGATCATAATGGCATTTAAATACCCCAGCTATGGCTCATCCCTCAAGTGAATGGTCACTTTATGTACAGGGATGGAGAAGGAATCCATGTTCCCAAGAACATGGTGACAGTATTTTCTCTTGCACACTATCAACACAATCAATTGACCCCATTTCCACAGGAATAGTTCTGATAAATGTATTTGTGCTGCTGAATGCAACAAACCTTGAATGGAGCTCTACTTTCAGCTGACACCACATGTATAAGGGGCTGAATGTTCAGAAGAGCTTTGCAAAGCTACTGAAACAAGCACAAGCTCACAAGTCTCCACCGTCATCTCTATGTCTTGTTCTCTCCATGCTGCCACCCCTTAACAGGAATTATATGTGGCACAGGCTCTGGTAGAGAGAGCAGACACAGTCAAAAACCTAGCCCAAGTAATTTAGAAGGCTCTACTGCAGAGAAGTACTTTTTCTGCTTCGAGAAGAACCGGAAGCACCCAGACAGGAAGATGAAATGGTTCAGCTGAACAAACAATACTCTCAGGCTAAGGAGCACTAACATCTTAAATCTGTCCTGTTCAATCCAAGTAAATCTGCCCACAATTACAATCTTAAATGTAGGCAGTAAGATTTACTGTCCAAGGCATCAGGGTGCATCTTCCAACTAAACCTTGCCTTCGGAGGGTCAACTATGTAACAACTAGATATGCACTTAACTACAAAAGCCCTATATTCAGAGGGAGCTGGTTGGCGCACCTAACTATATCACCAATTACACTGGTGTCCTCCTTCAAAGCCAGTAGGGAGCAGCAACATCTGTGAGGTTATCAAATACTGCCATAATACAAGTGGTGTAGCAGAAACCCCATTGTCCTCAATTCCAGATGTAGAGTTCAACTGCACTCTTGATTGTCCACAACACTGCTGACTCCAAACCCCTACCACACAGCTGGGAAGCCACCTCTTACCGTTTTTTAATTTCAGAGTCACTGAAGGAGGACAAGCGTGGAAGGCCATTCTTCTCATGATCATGTACAATATTTTCTGGGATCTCTTCTATGGAAGAAAATGCTCCTGGACAAATCAAAGAGAGAGAGCAAATTAATCTTTCAAGGGGAAAAAGAAAGTGAGCACAAGCAAGCATGTGTGTCTTTGTCCGACAGCTTTTTGTTTTATCTTTCTCTCTTCTGTATTTTCAGTGTTTATGGTTACTATGTTTAAAACTGTCAAATGAGGAGAGATTCTGACTGCAAAGCTGAAAACTGTTAAAATTCTTTAGGGTATGTGATGTCAAGGTCCAAGACCAAATGGCCTCAAAACTCTCAGAAAAGCACATTACGCAAATTTCATCAGCAATTATGCCTAAGCCTGTAACTCTCCGCCTCAGTGTCCCCATTCTCTTTCCCCCTGCCCACACATACAAATGGAGGAAGACGCTGAGGATTAACTCCATAGAAAGAACCAGCTTTTTGGCTGAGTTTCTACCATTAAAAAAAAACCAACGCTGTGGGCTGCTTTTGGAGCTACTTCAACACAAAAGCAGTTTACTGTCAGGATCCATGAAGTTCTTTTAATGACTATGCTGTGCTGAAATAAAAATTCCAATCATACAATACTACACAGATTAAAAAAAAAAACAACACTAAAAGTAACAATAGAAAGCCTCCAGATATTTCTGCAAGCACATAAACTGACAAGAAAAATAATGTCACTGAATTCTGATGCATTTATTTTAAGATCCTGATCCTAGAAGTTTTTATGACCTTGAGAAATATCTCATGTGGGTCCCCTGGGCTTTAGGCGTAAGCCTTCACACAACAGCATCATTTTAACCTGCAACAAGAACAGGGTGCTACAAAACAAGCTCTTTATCTGAAAGCCTCTATGGTCTTCTCTGTTCCAGGACTCCAGTGAGTAATACACACTGCTCAGCTTCCCCGTTTTCTTTTTTTTTTTTTTGAGGGGGGTTGGTGGTTGTATTTTATTAATTTCAGTTTTCTAAATATAATTTTTGGTACTCTGGATGAATCACATGTGGACAGCAGATGTCAGATTACACAGTCTCAGAAACTGAAACCTTGTATTCTTCCAGAGCAGAGATTCAGTACAAGCAGTAGCAGAGTCAGCTCCCCCACAGTGCCACAGCTGCGTTCCTCCATCCTGAACCTCCAAATACCACTTAGGTATTTGGACATTAAGCACTGCCCCACAAATACCAGTCCTGCCTGCTGAAAATACCCAAAGAGGAGAAAGTTAGGTCAACTGCAGTGGTAGTCTTCAGCAGCAGATACTAGTACACTGGCAGCTCAAGGCAGAAGAGACCAGTGTTCAAGTGGAAACAATTTTCTATCATTATCCAACATGCCAGAACTAGGAAGCTCAAAGTGACAGATTCCCTGCCGGTAAGACATAAATTGTCCTCCACTCATTGCAGCCAATACAACCCTGCCTTTCCTGAGCTATTCTTTGCGTGCCATCTCTTAAATTCTGAGAAGAGCAGATACTTCTAATGCACTCACATTGTTTCACATTTCATACTTTCTTGAAGAAGATACACTCCTTGCCACAAAAATTTTGCTGAGGGACACAGATCCTTTGCCAATTTGTGACTATTTCTTTCTGGGGGCACAAACTAGTTCACACAAGGTAAAGAAAACATAAAAACACAAATGCAGAGCTGGCTCTTCACAGGGTGTTTCTTACAGGAAAGCTGGGTTTACAATGTTCAATTTTGCCAACATCTTGGTGAGCTCTGCCACCTGCAAAACTCAGCTGACATGAACATATACAGCAAATTCACAGCCCTGGTGGACAAACGGGGCTATGTATAGGCAGGTAGTGTTCACCTTGCAGATTGTTTTTCAAACACACTAGTAGCCCGTCTACTCCTTCTTTAAGTAAGTCTTTTATAACATACCTTTGTTGACCAAACTATTGCCTTAAGCACCTCTGAATCTTTGTAACTTCTACGATGGCTCACTGATAGCACATACACAAGATTTCAATGCTACAAACCAACAGCAGCTGCCAAGTCTTACCCAGCTTTCTTCATGGCTAAAAAATCCTAGTTAAAAGTCAGCAGCCTCAAGTAAAAAATTTTGTATTATTGTTTCTTAAGGAACTGCAATACCTTGTGATTTACTTGTTTCAAGCTCTATACATTAGTGCCATCCCTTCAAAGATAACAAATCAACCTACCACATGCATATGGGTACTCTTTCATGACTCAAGCCACTTTTGAGCCAAGTAATAACAGTATTTATTTTCACAGAAAGAACAAGTGTATTATCTTTAAAAGAGATGTTTTGAAAGGACTAAAAGCAGCTGTGAAGAATGAAAGGTTGAAATTAAGTATTAGTGTACAGAAAAGCAGAAAGAACCCATTTTTGTGTTGTCCCAACTGGACCAATTCTGCTCTTTCCTCCTCAAAGAAACCCATACACCCACAGCAGAGTAGATACCATTTAAAACAATCAAGACTTTTTTCCACTGAGTGTTGCCCACTTTTGGCGTCTGACAAAACAGGATCTTGTGCTTGTCACACACAAATATTCGGTCCAAGACGAATTTGGAAACTGCAGTGTGAGAGAGATTTCTCAATGCAGTGTCTCTGCAGACATTCCTGAGAAGCTCAAGTCTTTCCATATGAACCAGGGCTTGGCGGATCAGATTTCCAGAAAATGCTTTTCCAGTTGGCTTTATGAAATGCAAAGGGGAAAAAAAAAACAAAAGTGCAAGAATTTAGTTTTCAGATCAAATTCTAAAGTATAAAAATCCCCAAACTCTGCATCCTAATGACTCCCAGATTCACAGTTAAAACATTGCTATGTACTAACTAAAGCAGCAGCACAATTTCCTTCCTGTGCTGCTGCTGTACACACTGGTTTGATCCTTAAGTCATTACGTAGCAGTAGACAGTAGTAAGAGCTTTTCCATACAATTTCAGTCTGCTGCAGAGCAGCAGGGTCTTCTCTGTGTGGATAAAACATGCCTTAACCAAATATTGGAACTGCCACAAAGCTCCAACAGCCAGTAAGTAAGCTTCTAAGGGGTTGGGACAGGAATTTCAGCAGAAATCAAGCTTTAATTTCTGAGAAGACAGGATTAAGGGATGCTGACCCATCTGGCTGGGAAAGAAGAATTTAGGATAGAGGTCCTGTGCTGTTTTCTAGGACCTGTAGGCATTCAGTGTCTCCATTTATCCAAGCTGCAACAAAATTAAGTGGACAAAAATATCACACAATGAGCATCAGCACTTACTGTGGCAAATAAGGGAAGTAGGCAAGATTACTCTCCCCAAAAATGGATGAACTGTTCAATGTCTCATTTTTCTGATACTAAGACAGGAACAACGATCACCTCTGCCTCATGATTAGTGGGGAGAGAGGAAAAAGGAACTTGTCTGATTAACAGGTGATGGGAAATTTTAAATTTCTACTGATAAATCTTCCCCCTTCCATTAATTGATGTACACAGTTGGCAACCCCCAATATCAATACACACTAGGGGTCGTACTGATTGAAAGCAGCCATGCAGAGAAGGACTTGGGGATATCAGTTAATGAAAAACTGGGTATGTGCCTACAATGTGCACTTGCAGCCCAGAAAGCCAATGGTATCCTGGGCTGCATAAAAAAAGAAGTGTGGCCAGCAGGTCAAGGGAAGTGTTTCTCCTGCTCTACTCCACTTTGTTGAGACCCCACCTAGAGTACTGTGTTCAGCTCTGGAGGCCTCCGTTCAAGAAAGACATGGACCTGTTAGAGGGGGTCCAGAAGAGGACCATAAAAATGGTCAGAGGGCTGGAATACCTCTCCTATGAAGAAACACTGTGAGAGTTGGAGTTGTTCAGCCTGGAGAAGAGAGGGCTCTGGGGAGACCTTTATAAGAAAGACAGAGAGACTTTTTACCGGGTCCTGTAGTGACAGGACAATGGGTAATGGTTTTAAACCGAAAGAAGGTTGAGGCTGGTGCTGGTCTCTTCTCCCAGGTAACTAATGACAGGACAAGAGGTAAAGGCCTCAAGTTGCACCAGGGCAGGTTTAGATTGGATATCAGGAAGAAGTTCTTCACTGAGAGTGATCAGCCATTGGAACAGGCTACCCAGGGAGGTGGTGGAGTCATCATCCCTGGAGGTGTTCAAAAAACGGATAGATGTGGTGCTTCGAGACAGGGTCTAGGGGTTAGGGAGATGCTCAAAGAAGGTTGGACTAGATGATCTTAGAGATCTTTTCCAACCTGAATGATTCTATGATTCTAAGGCAGGTTTAGATTACATACATCTAAGAAATTTTTTTCCTGTGAGGGTGGTGAGACACTGGAACTGGTTGCCCAGAGAAGTTTTAGATGCCCCATCACTGGAAGTGTTCAAGGCCAGGTTGGATGGGGCTTTGAACAGCCTGGTCTAGTGGAAGATGACCCTACCCATGGCAAGGGGATTGAGCTAAATATCTTCAAAGGTCCCCTCCAATCCAAACCACTCTGTGATTCTGTGATTTTCGGTACAGTGTCCAAGCTGCATGTGAAAAAGGAATGATTTTTCCTTTTTGTCCCAATCCTCCAGAAGGAAAAAAAAACCCCAAACATTTCACTTCTTCTGTTTGCTACTCTTCTCCAATATCCCCTGGTCAGAATGTAATCTCAACAGCCTGATAGATTATCTGTCAAAACTGTTCCTTTTGCATGCAGCCAGGGTTAATATTACTGTTCTGCATTTCATGCTGTTGGGAAGTCAAGAGGGAATAGTTTTAGATCCCCAGACCTTATTGTCCTATCCATACAAGTAAAGGAAGATATTAAAACCCACTACACAGATCTGCCAGCCTTCCACTCAAAGTGTTTCTCCCAAGTATTTTGAAGATAAAAAATTTCAGGGTTTTTTTACATACAAAACCAGAAAGCGTTATGTTGTTACAGAACCCTACCTTCCATGCTGCATCACAGAAATACTGTAAACCTAAGATGACTCAGGTAACCGTGCAACTAGTCTGAAATGTATATTTGCATAAGGGATTTTCAGAGTTTCCTTGTAAATTAGCAAGTACCACATTTGTTCTGCTTTATTGCTGAAAGCACAGAACTATGCATCTAAAGGATCAAGTGGTATTGAATACTGTTGCGTTCATGTTCTACTTTGGAAAAATGCTGAGATGGGGAGTACAAAATACAAAAAAGAAATAGAGACCTGATAAAAAACAATCAGAGAGACTGGGCAGAGAACTAAGAACTGACAAGACACAGGCTTGTCCTCAAGAATGACAACCCTGAAGGCTATGGCATGGCAGAATACAAATAATCCAAAATTGGGCCATTATATTAAAAAGGCTAGCAAAAATGACTGTCCTGACTTGATAAAGGAGTACTGTAATGATTTTCTCCTAGAAATGGAAACACATTAAGTTGAATCATTCAGATGAAACAAGACAGCAGGTTACCATAACAAACTAGCTTTGTGAAGCTAAAATGAATTCTGTTGGCTCTATCTAAATAGAACAGTCGGAATAAATAATTCCTGTCTAGCAATTCCTTTTAACAACAGGAAGCCCTTCCTTAATCTCTTCTTTTCTCCCACTCTTTAATACATGTAACCCTTATCTCAACTGTATGCACCTGGAATTCTTCAGGCCAATGTTTTTCCTCTGGCACATGTACCTCCTCCACTTTTGTCACAGCTGTCAGTATCAATGGCTCTTGCTTGGCACCGTAGCCTAAAGAAGGGAGAGAGATAAGAGCATTACAGAAGGTGGAGGCAAGGAAACTATTTCTGCTTTACACCTAACAAAACTGAACATCACTTTCTGTACTGAGTGTACAAAACACTAGGATTTGTTTCCAAATGGGAAGGTACTACACAAGACACGAGACAGACTATGAATATTTTAAAGGATGTACTCTATGGGAATTCTGGATGCAATCTCAGTCAAAATTTTATCAAAGAAACACATCCATTAGCTTTTATTTTGGTCTTTTTTAAACAAACTGTTAAAAGAGACATAGAAATCATAAATCCAAATATCACAATTGGCAGACAATTGAGTATAACTATGTGGACTTGACAGTATGAGTTTATTTTTCAGTAAATTTCGCAAAGCATGTTCAAACAAAAAAACTTAAAATTTATCAGGTTTCTCCCTCCCCTCAAGACAGGTTTCTTCTGCAAACTCTTAGACATTACCAGAAGAAAAACATCATTAAGGACTGCCTTTTATTTCTTCAGTGTCCTAAGCAAACACCTCTAACCAGCAATAAATACAAGATCCCCTCTTCCTTTATTACTGGAGTGATGGCCTTCCTTAAAACTGCCACAACAAAAGAACAAACTAAGCTTATTCTTGTATTATTTCAAAACTGGTTTTAGGGCAGTTAATCATTTTAGACGAAATTAAGGTATGCAGAGGAAGAACCGTTTGCATCTTTTGCAACTGGTATGCTATAGGAAAACTGAAGAATAACACAAGGCCATAGCTTTACTTTCATGTTGTGGAAAGACAAAAAAAGAACCTGAAGCAGCTTTCCCTAACCACAAAGCAAAAAGAACATTATTTCTCCCTAAAAAATTATTTCCATTCACATTGGACTACTTCATATAGTTTCTTCTATAAATAATCTTTCTTAACCTCCATCCACAGTGGCTTACTGTCTTATGGTCGAGAAAATGTGTGTACTGCCTATGTCCTTTTCTTAACAGCACGCTCTACTCTGCCTATACTGGATTTTAACAAAGGGCACGCATCGAAAAGCAAATTAAAACTGAATCCAATGTAAGCATCCAAGCAATCAGATACAGTAAATATTGTTATGTGCAGACTTACTTCACAATATCCTTTTGTAAAATCAAAGTAATCTGATTCAGTGAAAGAGCAGTTGAAGTATCTTTCATTATTACTGGGTAAATACATGCCTGCAGATGCTACTACAGATGATGGACAGGAACTTGCTCCTTCTCATTAAGGAGTTCCTATTGCTCATGCACCCAATCCATCAGTAAAAGGCTTAAACAAAAGAACACTGATTCATTTGAGCATCTGCTGGTTTTGTTCTAGCTGCTAAAAAGGATCCAAATAAGGAAAATTTCTGATAAGCCATATTTTATTAAGTCTAGAAAAGCTCCTCCAGGGTAGGCCATTCTTTTCAGTCCTCCTCCAACATTCTGTTGGTATATTCAAATGACTTCATTTCAGTACAAATACTGGTATCTCCAACACATACATACGCTTAACCAGTCATGCCTTTGCAGGACTGGAGCTTAAGAAATTACACCATCTTCTGCTCAGAGAACTATTCAAAGGAGAAGGAAGATCCAGCAGACAAAAAAAAAAAAAAAAGCAGAAAAATTGGCAAGCCAAGATAATAAAAAGCAAGTGAATGCAAAGGGTGTACTCTAATAATTATTTTTTAAACTACATTTTAATCCTCCTGACAAAAAATCTGATTGAAAGAACCACTGCAAGAATATCTGAGCTGGGAAACAAGAGCTGGCATAGAATCAAACACTGAAAGATTTAACTACCCTACCAGCTAATTTGTAGATATACCAGGGCTCAGAAACAGCTGGGACCAAGGAAAGCTAAGTTAGTACACAGTTCTCATGTGTAAGACTTGCTGAATACATCTCCACACAGAGAGAGGTATGCTATTTTAAGAGGTACACCTAATATAAGGATCCACTATCAAGTAACTGAAACAAAATTGCACTAGTGATGTCAGTGCTTCAAAAGTTACATTTTCCACATATCTTAGGAAGATACAGAAATACAGATCTCCTAAGACTGTAAGTCATGTCATCACCTTCACCCTACACTCTCTGTAGGACAGCTTAGTAACAGTAGCTCCTCAGCAGACAGAAAACCATAATGTGCTGCATGGTGTCATGAAATGGCTTAAATTCCTCATCAGCTTAATACCCTCTGGGCTACTTAAGCTAAGCAAAAGCCTATAAGCTGTTTGTCAGTCAAACAGCAGAGGATAAAACTGAACGCAAGAAACAGAGCAGAGGTGGCTAGGCTAAGTGCATTGCAAATGAAATAAAACTTTCCACAAGTTTTACATAATACTGCAGCCACAGGACAAGCAGTCACAAGAGGACAGAAACTAGCGTCATGTGAAACAAACTCCTTAATTCCTTGTGAAACTCTTTCATTTTTAAACAGGTAATTGTTGGGTATATGACTCTTATTCCTAGTAGATCAAGATACTGAAACAGTGTATTTGAAACAGCAGACCTCACTGCCAAACACGATCCCCTCTGTTCTTAATCACCGAAAAAAAAACCCAAAAAGGCATGATGTTAGTTCTGCAGACTTCCACCAAGAAAAGCAGAAACTGAGTATCAGCACTGTCACTTCTAGAAATTTAGTTGTTCTATTCTCAATCCTACTGAAGAAGCGGTAACATGCCGAGAACTACTTTGCACAGGAAGAATATTTGTGTGAAGCACTATTCAATTTTCTGTTTCACATCAAACATTAAAGTTGAACTTACCATCTGGGTCTTTAAAAGTCAGTGTGATAAACTTGCTAGCAACCATGAACATGAATATCACCCAAAAGCATGCAGCTAGCAGCAGCCACTGGTGGTGCATGTTGTCAGACATGAGCCATATAAAGTTGTTGCTTCCTGTTTCAAAGAAGAAAGATTGACACATTAATTATTTTTGTTCTAGTTTAGAAAAATACTTTCCATAACCAGAATGACAAAGCTCTAATAGGTATGTGTGTCATAAAACTTTGCAGCAGATTTCACTTCTCACTTATTGTCCTCTTGGCTGGGTTTTTAACCAAAGTTAAGGCTGAGGCAATGCAACTGCCAGCTGCTATCAAAGGGAGGCTTCACTATTCCTTCACCCCTGTGTACACAATCCCAGTCCCCTCCTCATGACGGCAACAGCAACGTCTGGCTGGCTGCTCGAGGACACAGACCAGCAAAACCTCTGATTTAAGTTCTGTTTATTTCTCGATTTAACTTTTCTAGACAGCTCACTGTAAGAAACGAAGGGAAAGTGAAGAAAGCTCTCCTCTTCACAGTAGCTAGTCAGCAGATCAACCAAGCTCTAACATTACCAGTATTCTTAGCTATCCAAAATCAGCTCATAATGCATAACACGGACTCCTCCCCTGCCCAGCCCACATGAATTACAGGCTGCAAGCTACCGAGTCAGAATACCAAGCTTAACCCGACAAAATATTGAAATATAGTAATGTCTCTTTTTATCTTGTCACTTCTATTGCCAACAAAGCATCAGCCATAGGTTCTGGAAGATTTTTTTATTTCCATCATGCCAAGCACTATTCACATAAATAGTAAAAATGGTTTCCTTGGAGCAATGTCTACTACCTGCAGCTGCATCCCTGCAGGTAAGCCTTAAAGATACGACTTACCCAGGAGTGCAGGAAGGGCTACCCTAATAATAGAGATCGCAGATTTAATGCAAAAAGAAACCACAAGTAGTGACTGAATCCAAGCAGAATGAGGATGAGATACTGCACAATTTCACTAAAACATGGTGTCTGCCCTACCTCACAGACTGTAAGTTTGCTGCAGTGCTCTGAGGGCTTCTTAACTTGATTTCAGAAACTGTAATCCTAATAAATTATTTTTTATTGTTAAAAGTTAAGCTGTAATATAAGGAAACCAATTACAAAAAACAATTTAAGTCCCCAGCTATTAAGAGAAATGTAAAATTTTAAGCTACGTTTTTCACTGAATTTCCAACTTCCGATGGGCAATGCAACCAGTGAAGCACTGGGACCAACATAGAGTATCTGTGAAAGCTCTACTCCAAAATTTAAGCTTCCATAACTTAAAAAAATCAACAAAAACCTAAGAGCAAACGTCACTGTCTACATATCAAAACCTGAGACTCCTTAAGCTTGAATATTTACCCTGCAAAAATAAAGCACCACTGTCTCAGTTCTTCCTGGAGAGATAAGACACTTGAGGGCCTGCACTCAGGTCCTAGGAAGTTCAAACCTGAGTGAATGCTTCCTTTTGAGGATGCACACAACACAACTTCAGAACACTTGAACAATCAGGATCTAACAGAAAAATCTCACCCATGTAACTAGCAAGAGGATCAAACTCGGTCCTGAAGTGGCCATATGCAACTTCAATGAGAATCATATCTGCACGGTTTGTGATCCCACTTTCTGTACAGCCACTCAAGTCAACTGTCAGAGAGTAAAAAAGATGCTCTCATTCCCAGCTACGATTTTAAAACCATACTAGTTAATACTTCTAAGTAAACTTGGTATTAAGTGTTTCAGTCATGTACTAGTATTCGACCTTCTTCCTTCCCACAAAGCTTAAATAGCAGAAGTGAGCCTGACATTGTTTTGGATATGCCCACCTGCTATGTCAGTACTACTGCTACAGGTGCTGATCGCTTTTCCAATTAGCTTTTGCCTTCCAGCAATGCAAATGTTTCCAGGAAGCCTTCTCACAGTAGCTGACAGAAGTGAAATGTCTTCAGGGTATGTCAAAGGCCTGTGCAGGCAGGCAAACAGTTCAAAACAGATTTGGGACATAAGGATGTATGTGAAATGAGTGGGGGGTGGAAAAGAACTGAGTATCTCCAGTTAAAAACAAACAAACAACATAGCTTTTAGCTAAGATGGCAGTGTTCAGGCCCATTTTTACTTTCTGAGTCTGACATTTTTCAGTTTGGCTTCGGAGAGGTGTTTTTTTTTCCCCTTCTTTTAAGATTTCATTTTTAAATACTTCTAAAAACACTGCATTTAGGTAAAAAGATGTACCGTCTGTCTCTTGGACAGTTACAGGTGCAGTGACCTCCATGAAGATTATGTTTGTCATCTCCCATTTTCTGCTGCAATTCCTTAGCTGCCAAGTGAGCACGCAATGTCCAAGACACTTCAACACTGAAGACTACTGGCCAGGAAGTGCAAATAATACAGTGTGAATTCCAGAGCACTGACCTCTTTCCAGCTAAGTAGTGCAAAAATTATTCTCATCCTACCACTGCACTGGTGCAAAACTTGCCCTAAGATTCATACTGAAAACCACGAGGTCTCAAAGGTCCTCAGTTTGCAGTACGACACAACACCCACCATCTCCCACTTAGAGCCCTGAAATTTATCACCTTTGCTTTCAGACATCACAATAATTTGGAAATTTTTCCAGGTCTCATAGATGAGAGAAATGAAAAACAGATGTCAGGACACAAAATGTAGCAATGACATTTTTACTTTTTGGGTAGCTCTGCATCCAACATTCAAAATACAGTTGAACCTGCTTTCAAGGCAGTAGACTGACAGAAGCTTGTAAAGAACATTCTGCAGGAGGAAAACCTCTTTCTAACCATCAGCTGTGGACTCTTCAGAGGTACAATGAATGGTCTGGGCCACATCCTTCTGCCTAACCCAGTATATTTGCTCTACATAAAGAACGGTACAAATGGCCTCCAACATCCATAGCATCCCTGCTAGCCTGCCCACTTTTTTATCAGTGATGGACACACACCATTCAGTAAGGATTATTGATCTGTATCCCCTTATGTAATTTATGTACTGGATTTCTAAAAAGTTGTGTTAAATGATATGGGAAAAGCAGTTTCCATGTGCTCTGACCTGAAAAGCAGGTCATAGCATATACCGGACCCTGCTGCCAGATCCCATGCTCTAGGAATAGGAGAACATTTCAGCCAAAGACATCTAACAAGCAGTACGCTACTTACCTCAAGGACAGGACTCAGAGACCAAAAAAAAGAGACAGAATTGCAATCACATCCACAACAACTAACACTATTACCCTGCAATATGTCAAAGCTGAGAGAAAAATATTAAGCAGGTTTTTTCTACTGTTTTTTTTTATGCGCACAGCGAATCTGCAACCATACTCAATCAATATAATAGTCTTGTCATTATGTTATGACAAATCCTCTGACAATGGCTGGCATTGTTACTTCTAGCATCCTAAACTACTTCTAGATCAGTAGCTGATTACCTATCTCAAGAAGCAGGACTGTTGAAAATTATACACAGGAGTAACTCAATTATTATGCTCACTCAAATGCAATGATCAGCAATATTTTTAAAATAGTGTGTTTATGTTGCTTCCCTTTCTCTAGCCTCTTCTTTTATGTTTTTATCACTTTCACGTAGGGTATCTTCCCATTATATTTACTGCATTTCTGTTGCCTCTCCTATAACTTATTTTCTAGTGAATATGTGTACTAATTTCTGGTTTTTTCTCTTTAAGTTTTTCTTCAGCTTCCAAATGTGTCTTTTACTACTTCTCACCTAGACCATTTTTTTCTTTACAAGCAGAAAAAACCAAGAAAGTTCTTGAAGGTAAACCTAAAGGTCTGTTTTTTCACAATGAAATACACAGGGATTTTTCAGGTTACCTCTCCTCCCTCATATTGCAATTCTACACTTTTTAGGAGCACAAGATCCTCAAACCCCTTCTCTCCATCCATTCCTCTGCCCTTCTCTCCCTGGGCTACTTACCCCAAAGACAAAGGGTCACATAACCCTCAGATTAGCCAGAGGCCAGTTTTGATGAGAAAAAGTACGATCACAAACACCAACCAAAGATCATGACACAAGACATGGCAAGCTTGACCCATGGCCTGCGAGTTATCTGTTACCTGGAAAAACCACTCGTACTTTGCAGAAGACTGCTGTCTTCACGTGAACGAGGGGATGAAGTGCAGAACATTTAAACCACATTAAAACTCAGTGCACAGCCTCTGCTCTGCATCTAACGCTGCTCGGATAGGGGCTCCTTGGCAGGACAGTCCCTGCAAGCACCGTGAATGACAGCAGCACACCGGTAGCCTCAAACGACCAAATGCTTACCCATCAGCACACGACTAGTGATGTAATTTGAAATGGAATGGGTAACTAAGGCCAAACAACAGCTAGCTGGGATACCTAATCCATTTTCACCAAGGCCTCCTTTGTGTTATCTTGAATAGATTTGGACAGTTTACTACACTTTTGACCTAAAATCTATGACACACTCCACGGTTATAACGTACGTTATAACAGGCATTTCTGAAAGCCTGTTCTTTCCCAAGGCTTTCCTGCATCCCGACGGCACGACAGGCCCATGGCCACTTGCTCTTGCCCTCCCTGAGCCCGCACAACTCACCTGCCAGCAAGAAGAAAACCACGCAGCCCGCTCGGCCCGGGGCAGGCTCGGCCTGCGCCACCTCCCCGGCCCCCAGCCCGGGAAGGGGCCCCAGCAGGCCCGTGCCCTGTTTGACAGGTGCCGGGCCCGACTTCATAGGGCACCCCACGCTCCTCGCAGCTGGGAACGGCGGTGGCTCCCCTTTCCCCAGCATCGGGGCTTCCCGGGGGCTCCACTTTCTGCACAAGGCCGGGATAAAAACAGGAGCCCCCGCCAGGCAGAGGGGTCACGGCCGTGGTCTGACCGGCTGGGGATGAGCCGAGGTGAAGCCCCCCCCACCCCCCGAAGTTTTCCCGCTCCGGATGAGGAAGCAGGGCGGGCTGCCCCTCACCCCCGCCTGCTACAGGCAACCGACGCCCGCAGGGACCGCGGGCTCCCTGCCCCAGCCGACCGGGGGAGCCTCTCCCGGGGCTGCCGGCCGCCAGGCCTGCTGCCCCCGGGACCCTTCC
>VZZY01009809.1:45088-60577 GCA_013400335.1 Eurystomus gularis | reverse complement strand
GGGCCGGGCGCGACCCCCGGAGAGAAGGAGGGAGCTAGTTCTGGTCGCCCTCAGCCCCCACCTCGTGGCCCAGCCGCGGCCCCCGCGGTGGCTTCCAGTTTTCGCAGGGTGGCTGGTGCTTCTCGGCGGGGCACAACAGCCAGCGCCCGGTGTATACATGTATACGTGTATATATATACACATGTATACGTGTGTTTGGTTTGGGGTTCTTTTGCTTTGCCTTCTAAAAATATCCTTAATAGGTCCCTAACGCTCGTGTTTCAAAAAGGCTGAAAACGCGACTTTTTGCACCTGCAGCAGTCCTACCCACGCATCCCATCAAAACCTAGTGCTCTTGAGGGGTCTTCTCTTTACCAGCTCTTTAAACGACTGCTTTTGGGGACATAGGGCAGTGCGTGGCTGTAGGGATGGGCTATGGTGTTGAGGTGGTTTCCTAAACTCTGCAGAAACGCAGCTCAAATGGTGGAGCAGGGCCTTCTGGATGGTGCCTGGAGGACGGAGTGGCCCTAGAGCAAAGCCATCCCATGTTAAAGCTCACTGAACACAGAGGCATTGGGGACACGTCTTGCAGGATGAAATCAGGTGTTGCAATGCAAAGGATGGACTTCATCACCTGACCCCAAAGGATGTGCTCCTGTTACCTGACCCAGCAGAAGAACTGTCCCATAGTATGTCCTCTTGTGTCTGGTCACCAGAACTGATTTCCACATTGGAAACTGGTAAATTGAGTGGGGAGCGCTCGGAAATCCCGTCTTTCAGGCAAATGATCAGAATAAACAGCATCCTGCAGTCTTGTTGATCAGCCCAGGCATGCTGCATGAGAAGCCCTTGTTTCCAGCCTTCATCTCTTCTTCTGTCTCTGCATCTTCTTCCCAAGTATGTTCTGTCCTTGGAAAGACCCACACAAACAGAGTAATTTTGAGCTAGTGATGGGAGAGGTGGGAGTCCCAAAATCCACACAAGGAAGGAAACATGACTGAGACATCTAAGTGGATTTTTAAGCTTTGGGGAATGATCCCTGAATCCCAGGCCAGGTGGTCTGATGTCCATGCTATGCAGGGTGGAACCCCTCTGCAGCAGGCTGTTGCAGTTCCTGCTACACAGGTTTTCCTATGAGATCTTGTGTGGAGAACATAAGATAGAATTGCCAATTATGGGATTGTGTGAATATGTAAATATCTAAACAATTCCCAGTGCCTTCAAGCTGATTTGCCACGGAAGACTTGAACCCTAGTAAAGTCATGCCCTGAATCCTAATAAAGTCTGTGAGGAGCACAGGGAAGCTTGCAGCAGGATCAGGGCCAACAGTTCAAGACAGGAGAAACTCAGAAGAGACAGAACCATAGTTGCAGTTTCTGTCTGTCTCTGTGTGTCCAGTTAGCAATTAATGAAAATAATCCAATGGAAATAGGAAGTTTAAAATGCTTTCACAGCCAAAAAAAAAAAAGTACATTTATTAGAGCCCAAATCAAAACTGATACAAGCAAGTTTAAACTAGTGCCTCTTCTAGAACAAGGGAGAAGAAACATAGGCTAGAACAAGCAACCTTAAATACCCACCTCATGTACTTCCCAACCTTTTGTTTTATCATCTGCATCACTGTATGGAGTCTGAGTCTTGAGACTCACCGGCACACACACACGTGTAATTTGCATGGCTTCCAATCCTGAGTCACAGGTAGTAGGACATTGTGTGCTACATTAGATGCCTCCTTGAATGACCAAAAGGCAGCACTCCTCCTTGTTAGAGGAGTATTTAGTCCCTCTGACCCATGCCTTTCCAGATATGGATGCTGTGACCAGCCTACAAAGCAGAACAGGCTAATGCAAATGCATTAACTGTGCATTCAGTGCTACGCTCAGGGTTGCTAGCCACCAGTAAAGCAGCAGCAATGTGGATCTTGCTGGGAACCAGTGGCCAAAAAACAGTAATCAGAAACCCAAGTTCTCTGCCTCAGTATGTTTGTTTGGACCAGCACCTGGGGACACCACATCCTTGTGCCTCCCCTCCGCTATCTGTGAAGTAGAAATGCTGATTGTGTGATAGTTACCTTGTTGGCAAAGCACATTGGAAATCCGTGGCTGTCACCAGTTTGAGTCTTGCACAGGCTAGAAAGTTGCTTCTTTCTTCAGGCTTCAGAGCGATGACTACAATTGCAGCCATGCACAGATTTATTAATAAGCAGTCTCCAGCTGTGGAACCAATTCCTGCCAGATTATCAGGCTCAGCCCAAGTATTTTAACCTTTCAAGTATGTTGTTACTGACATGTATAATAATTAATCCAGTATAAAAGGAACCAATTTTCCAAACTAAGCAGAGTTAATAAGCTTTGTTGTCAGTAATTGGGCCTGAAAGTGTCTGATGAAGTTGAAGAACGTGTTGCATAGGCAACTGTACGGTTGGATTATACAGTTGCTCATTCAGGCCAACAGGATTCTTGCTACTAATAATGCTAAACTGTAGTGGGGTTTAGTACTTTAAAAAGGCAGCAAAATCAATCCAGTTTGAGTCTGGGTTCTTTTAATATTAGAGAATTTTTACACTGCCAGGGCAATATAAAGGACTATTGTCCTGGTGAAAAGTTACCCTCCTCTTCTCTGGGACGTTCCAGAGTGACTACAGCTTCCTCAGAGATGCACCACTAAAACCAATGGAAGTGATGCACCCATTTTTCTTTAAGGACATGGAAAACTGCATCTTAACATATTCAATGTTTGTGCCATTAAAAAGGCTTTTATGTCCTAATAAATCTTGTGTATCTTTATTCCTGGTTTGATGCTTCTCTCGGAAAGGTATTACTTGCAAAAGTAAGTTACCTGTGGCACTGGACACTTGAGCTGCAAAAACACATTCAAACATTTAAAGAAATTATTATTAGTCTGGGGCAGGCTGTCTTGATTGCCTTCAGTGTAAGTTCATTCTAAATAGAGTTCAAGCATACCAAAATGTTTCCATGAGCCCCTGTCTTGGACAAGGTAAGTAATCATCCATAATGCAGTTTGCATTTGAACACATCCAGCCTAATCGCACTGAAGGCATTCTCATTCTCTTTGACCTTCCAAGTTCATCCTATTCAGCAGAAGCATCGGCTTACCCATATTGTTAAACTTCTGCTATGTTTATTTTTGGCTCTTTGCTGTTATTTCAGGTTTTAATCCAACACCAATTACTAGGATTAATCTTGGTAGCCCTTTTAGTCATGCTTTGCCTCCATAAGAACTGACCTTAAGACAAGTCACCTGTTCAGCATCAAGTACTCAGGAAGAACAAATCTTATTTAAATCAGCAGGAACTCATGCTTTTCCTAGTGCAGTGCCGTTATTAGTGAAATCACCGATCTGCTCCATGGCTGCAGCTCTGAGGCAGGCCATCCCTTGTGTACGAGTACCTTGCTCTGCAAGAGGTCAGACATGGCACTTCTGGCACATAATACGTTTGTTAGGGTGTGATCTTCATCACCAGATTCCATCTCTTTCTGGAACCTGAGTAAGCTAGTTTAAATGTGGATCATACAAGATCAAACATATAGAATACCTTGTAGCCTCTACAGTCATTAAGAGATGCTGCAGCAATCAAAAAAATCAGAGTGAAGAATATAGGCGTGTACAGCCTCATACAGATGCAAAATTTAGTAGTATGGTCTAAATACAATACATAAAGTATTATATATTTCCTCGATTCTTTTTTGTATAAAATAACTTCAGCAAGTAGTGACCTATAAAGTGTATGTCTAAAATAGCTGATGCAGTGGAAGGACTGAGGTGTATGGAGGAACTGGAGAGGCTTAGGGCTGATATCTGCAACAAAATCAGTCTGGATGTAGTAGGGGCAAGAGCAGATCCCTAAGCAGCAAATGAGACTTCTTTTCATTTGAAGATTAAGTCCAGTTTTTGTTTCAGGGTAGAAGCAAATTTTCTCTCATGATAAGTGACTTGGATATTGTTAAAGCTCAGTCTGAGCTGGTAGTTTGAAAGGGAAAACAACCCTGTGGGGTTTTTTAACAACGAGCTGAATATGTTGCCAGGACTGGGTTAGAGTAGCTAAGAACTATGTTTAATTATCAAATCAATGTCAATTAAAATTGAACCCAATAATTCAAAATTAATTATATAGGTCATAAAATGAGTGCAGCCAACAAGCAAATTATCATGTCAATGTAGCAAGATATGTCAATTCTTTAAACAAAAATCAGAAATAACAATTGAGTTTTAAGTCCCGGTTATGGGTGTTTTCCAAAGTAGAGAAATTAAGACCATAGGCTGAATTGATTAATATTCAAAACAAGTTACTTTACTTCAAAGTAACCTGCTACCCTCTTTTAACCCTCCCCTTCCCCTGAATCAGACGGCTGGACTGACCAACTTTCAGTTCTCTCCATGCCTGGCAGAGTCAAACTGGCAAGCAGCTGAGACTTAAATTCAGCTGCTGCATCCACCAAGGGACAAACTGGTTCCAGGCTTTTCCAGGTGACAATTGCTATGACACTGCAGGTACGGTGCTCACCGTTGCATCTGTGACTTAGGCTCCAATGAGGGCAAGCTGCACATGCCCGTGCCACTCCATGCCATGCCTCACCAGGAGTTGCAAGATTTGCAATGTGCAGACACAGAGCACCAAGAGCTGCTCTGGGCACAGATAAAGAAGCAAGGCAGGTTTTTAAGGTTTTTTGGTCATTGTTTCTCAAAGGGAAGGATTGGGTGGAGGCAGCTGTGCTACTCTGAGCCAGTATTTTACCTTGTGAGTGTTTGAGATCCCACTCTCAAATGTTAAACAAGCACATAAGGACAGCACGCTAAGGAAAAGACAAAATTCCTAACTGATCTGATACCAGTAGTGCTGCTGTAGCAAGGGTCAGGAGAGCTGTTGTCTTATGATTATCATCCTGTTAGAAAACTGATCAGTTTGGGGGCAAGCAGAAACACCCAGAGGCAGATTGAGGGGTGACTTGGGTCATAGGAGTGTGGGAAAAAGAGAGGTGGAGAGAGGCACAGAACCCAGGTCCCATTTGCTAATGAACATGTGTAGGATCAGAGTTCCACTTATGTTAAGTGGAACAGCTTTCACAGGGACATTGAGTGCTTCAAATAATTTATAACTTGCTTGTTGGGGTTGGCTCCTGGGAGGTGGCAGATGTGGTATCAATCAGCAGGAATTTGAACATTTGTTTCCCGTATCCCAGTAGCCCAATAATTAACTAGGAACAGCACCATTCTTGTGAAGGCAAGAAAAAAAGTGTTCATGCCAAAAACTCTAGGGGATGTAATTCTGGAAGGGTTATCTTAGAACAGCAGGCGTCACTCTACAGTCTGAACTCAGGAAGGCAAGTCTGTGAGAGTTAGGACTTGACTTCACAACTCTTGGCACATTCTCCCAGCCAAGGCAGTGCAAAGGCAGTCTGTGCTCCAGACATGGGGAGTGACACCCCAGGGTCCATGTCCTCCTGCACAGTGCAGCCCCTGTACCATACTTTGGTGTGTGGTCCTTCAGGTGCATGCTCCTCAACAAAGAGTACTTTTTGAGCTATTTAGAATAATAGAATCATAGAATGGTTTGGGTTGGAAGGGACCTTAAAGATCGTCTAGTTCCAGCCCCCCCTGCCATAGGCAGGGACATCTCCCACTAGACCACATTGCTCAAGGCCCCATCCAACCTGGCCTGGAACACCTCCAGGGATGGAACATCCACAGATTCTCTGGGCAACCTGTTCCAGTGACTAACCACCCTCACAGTCAAGAACTTCTTCCTAATTTCTAATCTAACTCTACCCTCTTCCAGTTTAAAGCCATTACCTCATGTCCTATCACTACAAGCCCTTGTAAAAATTCCCTCTCCAGCTTTCTTGTAGGCACCTCTCAGATACTGGAAGGCTGCAATGAGGTCTCCTCGGAGTCTTCTCTTCTCCAGGCTGAACAACCTCAACTCTCAGCCTGTCTTCATAGGAGAGGTGTTCCAGCCTTCTGATCATCTTTGTGGCTCTCCTCTGGACCCTCTCCAACAGGTCCATGTCCTTCTTGTACTGGAGACTCCAGAGCTGGACACAATAGTCCAGGTGGAGTGTCAGAAGAGTGGAGTAGAGGGGCAGAATCACCTCCCTCAACCTGGTGGCCACATTTCTTTTGATGCAGCCCAGGATGCATCTGGCTTTCTGGGCTGCACTCACACACTGTTGGCTCACATTGAGCTTTTCGTCAATCAGCATCCCCAAGTCTTTCTTCTTGGGACTGCTCTCAATCCACTCATCACCCAGCCTGTATTTGTGTTTGGGCTTGCCCTGACCCAGGTGCAGGACCTTGCACTTGGCCTTGTTGAACTTCATGAGTTTGGCATGGTCCCACCTCTTAAGCTTGTCAAGGTCCCTCTGGATGGCATCCCTTCCCTCAACTGTGTTGACCACACCACACATCTGGTCTCCACTTGGCCATCCAGCTGTTCATCACAACTCTTTAAACCCGACCATTCAGCCAATTCTTTATCCAATGAATGGCCCATCCATCAAAAGATACTCAGTTACAAAGCATATATTTAAATTAGGACATCACTGTTGCTATTCCAGTTGATATTTGATAAACAGAAATATTGAAGATGCCAGTTTTATACTTTAAACAAAGAAAGAAGTCATAGTTGTTTAATGTATTAGTCTATGCTTTATATCCATCACTGTAGTGTTCAAAAAAGGATGTATTTTTTCAGCTGATGTTGCTCTAACTTACAAAATCTACAACTGAGCTCAAAATGATGAAATGAACTAAAACATGACCAAGTCAAGCAACGACATGGCTTTCAAATGTGAACTAAGTATTACCACAAAAAGTGGATTTTTTAGTGGTCCAGGATCCCATCTTGGAGCACTGATCCTACTGATATGACTTTGTTCTCATTTCCTTTGTAAATATTGTGGATAGTCCAGATCAGCTGGAGCATTCCTCCTCTTGCAATCTAACATCATAAATTCTTACTGAATACAATCTTTTGTGACCATTTGGAGCCAAACCTTTCCCTTTCTTAGGCTGTCGGCTCTTGCTGCAGGGCACTAGGTCCTCTGTTCATCTTCAGACCCTGCTCACAAGAATCTTATAGAATAATAGCTATTTCTTTTTTTAGCATGAGGGACACCCCAGCCCTGCATTTGGAAGCATCACACAATTTAGGCACGTTTCCCCAGCAACACCATCTTTATTTTAAGTTGTATCTCTGGAAAAGAAGGAGGCTGCCATCCATCCACCCACTTACAATTCCCTCTAGACATTCCGTCCTTTTATTTTTTATATCATTTAACTAGTAGGCTTTCCCTGGCTTGAAAAAAAGCACCAGAGCAGTTAGCATGTGCTTTGTTTCGACATCCTTTCCTAATTTACATGCAGCTTCCTTGATCACTCACTTCGTTAAGGAAACCTTGTCACTGAGCAGTGACTCATTTATCCACCCAATGCAAAGAGAGCAGATTATTTTGTTCTCCAGGAACAATAACAATAGCAACACACTGGACTTCATTCTCTTGGATAACTGATGGTGCTAGATTGTGCCCAGCACTGTCCTTGTCTAAATGCGCTCCTGTGAAAGAAGTTACTGGCTCATACAAATTTCTGCTATTCTTTCAATTATGTTGCAGGAGTTAGAATAGGGAAAACTCATTTCATCTATGTTTTCTCCAAACAGGAGGCAGGGAGCCCTGCTTGATTGCTTCTTTCCTTGTTTTATTGTCACACTCTGGTCAGTATGAGGTTAACCTCAAGACACTGCATGCAGGTTTCATTTTATCCAACTCCTTCTTCCCCCAGTAAAAATCCCCTTTCTTCACTGATTTTACAACAGGATAAGTGAAATGCATTATTGATTCCATGGTGAAAATAAAGCTGCTTTTAAAAATGCTTGTTAATGGTAGTTTGATACTGATGTTACTTCAGCACTGCCTTTCAGAGTAGCAGGGAAGATCATGGACCCTAGCAGCATCATTGTTATGTGCCCAAAACTCAGCAAATGACTAGAACCTGTCAGGCTACACTGTAAAGTGAACATGTAATTTTTTTAATGTAAAACCAGCAGAAACTGTATACACAAATATGTTTCTTGGGTAGAACAAAGGACATTTAAAAATATTTTTCAACTGATATCTTGTATTTTGGAAATATATCCAATATACTCTCTAGAATTTGTTGGGCTTTTTGTTGTTTTTTATTATTATTATTATGCGTCATGAAGCTTTAATATAGTCTTTATTGGCTTCTTTAATGTTGTACTCATATATCTTACTGCATTTCATCATTTAATTTTACACCCCTCCTCACTCTTCCATTAAACATTATCTTCCTTAGATACTGTATTGCTGCCCAGGAATATAAATTTGTCAACAGAAAGAAAAAAGAAAATTTATATTGCATACAATTAATTCTCCTGTCTCAGGACTATTCATCCAGCTAAATAAGCACAACATGATCTCCAGTTTCATATGACTTCATTAGAGTCACATACCCCCAGGCACCTCAAATCTCCGAGGTTAGCGGTGACAAACCAAACAGGACTCACCAGTATTGCACTGTATATTTTTATATGAAGTAAAGAGAGGCAGTTCCAATGTGTCAATCTCTAGTAAAACCTTTCCCCAGTGAGATGTACTTAAGAGAAAGTGGCTGACATAACCATTGATGTGACTGCTTGTTTTCTTTCTGAGTTTTGGCTTTTCCTCCTTCTTTAGTATATAAGTCTTTCCAGGTAAAAACCTCTAAATACTAGACTTGGTTTTAAGTTTGGTGCCTTAGAGCAAATCATACTGTGGAGGAAAGTCTGTCTTCTCCACTTAGATGCAGACAAGAATGCTAGAGATGCTCCAGACTCTGCTTGTTTCTGGTAGTAGGGCTGAGACAGGCAGGTACTGCGTTTGACCGAATATGAGGGATAGACAATCACGTTCCTGTCTTACCAGGCCATTTTGCAAAGGGTAGTCCAGAGGAGCAATCCCTTACACAATGTTTTGCTGGCAAGAAATACTTACAAAGTAGAGAAAGTAAAAACAGATGGGAGTATAGGAGCTACAAAATGTCTGCATTCCTGCCACCATACTAGGCAGGAATGAGGCTCTCCCTCATTTGTCTTGTCTGGCTGCTGCGTCGTATTAGGGCAACTCTTTTTCTAGACATTTATGTCTATCACTGGGTCTTGATCTTTGGCTAGAAACTTTGGCCCCTGTTGGGCTCAGCAGGGGCTCAGGAACACACAGCTCCCAGAACAGAGAAGTGAGTGGAAGGGCTCATTCATGGAGTCCTTCCCAGAGCAGCGAGAACTCTCTCAGTTCAAGGTTTGGCCTACATGGAACAACTAAACTCCAGAAGATAATGAGTAAATAGGATGTTAATTAAGCCAGATTCTGTAAGACAGAGTGCTTAATTCTATGCCTGTAACAAAAGCCACTGTGCTTCTGCAAGAAGACCTTTGGGAAAGGACAACGATTAAAAAAACTGCATTCCAATTTATTTGAGGAGGAGATTAAAGCTTTAAAAAGACATTCAGCTGTGAAACGGAATGTGCCCTCCAAAGGAAAGCCTGCCTTTTGTTTGCCAGTGACTCTTCTGGCCAGCTGCTTACAGGCAGACCAGGCAGATCTTTTGCAATCCACCTTAGGGAATGGACATACACACTCTGTGCACAAAGGGCTCTGGGGTTCAGGTGTGGAGAGAAACAGCTACTGAGGATGAGATGCACTTCTTAGTAGAGACTGTGCAGGAAGGCTTCGCTACTGACAGGCAGTTTTGGACCCTAGTCCAAATAGTATAAACAGACAGTATTAACGGCTCTTCATTTATTGTCTGCCAGTCCAGTCTGATCGCTAGACTCAGGAACAGCCATTTCCATGAAACTTATAGTTCTGATATTTTCAGGCCGATGAAATTCTTTAAAAGCTAAAAAGCTTTTTTTTTTCTTTCCTACAGTAAAGGTTTTGCAGAGTGATATAATCTAATGAGATAAGGAAATACTCAGGCTAATGAGTGTCGAGGCATAACAACTGCCAACAGGCAGAATAAAAATTAGCTCAAGTCTTACAGCTGTCAGGAGTCAGAAGACATACAAAGGTTCATACAACTGAAATCTAATTTTCTCAGGGAAGCAATCAGTTAATTTTCAATGCCAGTAAAATTCTGTATGAATACACTCGACCTCAGAGTGATAAAATTAATTGCTTTCATATTAAATGGGTCAAATTACTTAACAAGAAAAATACAAATATCTTCAGCACTATTTGTAAGGGAGAGTGTTTGAGTACTTACTCATTCTGAATGGCACTCAACTCAGATCTCTGACATGAGTAAGTGCTGCTAAACATGGCTAAGGGAAGCAAAGCTTTGGAGTATCCAGAAGCCTGAGCTCCTGGTTATTCACACACCCAGCTTCCTAGATACGTTGTTTTTCATGTATGGTCTTAAAGTCAGGCAGCTAATGAGCAATATAACCAACACAGGGTTGGTGAGTCATATGGTACTGAAACAGACTAATGTAGTCTGGTGGTTTCTTCTCTCTGGGTGATGGGTTTAGAATGACTGTTGTTTGAATTGGTCAGGTAGTAAAAATGGTCTGGGACTGGTCCTCCCTGTAGCCAGCTCTTGGCGAGACAAACATTTATTTTAACATATTCTCTTCACATACACTAATGGAGATTTAGGATTTGGGTATTTGCCAGAAATTTTATAGTATACATGTTAGCCTACTCTAGTAATCAATGTAAGGTATCCATTGCCACAGACTGTGGTAATCCCTCTATAAACACAAAATGATGATTTACATATAACTATACTCAAAGAAAATTAAAGCTACAAATGAAATAATTTAGATATAGGAGGCATGAATGAATGAGTGTCAGCATTGTAATTCAGCTATTAAAATCAGATCTGTTCAGCTGGTCATGCTAAGTATGTGTCAGCCACTTCAGTATTTGACTGGGAGGCCATGTGGAAACTTCTGGTAGGGCACAAGCTAGGAATCAAGGAACAAATTATTCTGGAAAAATCCTTAATGAAAGCTCAACTGCAGCTATTGATTGAGTTATCCTACCAGTTGCCTAAGCAGGACAGCATACTGCTTGCTTGTCTGACTGTAGAAGCACTGAATAAAACTAAGCCAAGTGAAAGTTCCAGGTTGAAGATCTTTTCAGATGCTTCAAAGTGTACTAATTATAATGAACTTCCCGGCCATGGTAGTTCAATATGGCCCATTGCCACAGTATTGTTTTCATACAGCGCAACCTGCTAAGTGCAAATTGCTTCATTTCAGAGGAATTCCCACTTCTGTGGCTGAACATAGCAGACATAAAATCATGTTATCCAAGAAACTAGCCAAGAAGCTATTCAAAAGAATGAAAATGTTCAGATTCCTGGTCTAGTTTCCTAACTTCCCCATTATCACCCATTCTCCATTTTGATACTCTTGATTAGCTTCTTGTTTTTTAACTCCTACCCTATAGGGCATGCTTTTACTGATCCCCTTCAAATGTTTACTTGCTGGCCTACTCAACTTTAAGACCGTGGCTTTATAGCTGTAAAGTCCAGCAGTCCAACTACAAACAAAAGCATAAAATTAACTGCTGTGTGCTTACTTGACATTCTGATGACAAAACCAACACCTATACTAGATGTCGATTTTACAAAAGTGTGATGTGTGCTAGCAAAGCAAGGTTTGGGCCCACAGCCCTGACTGCTGAGTGAAGCCTTGCCCATGTAAAAGCAAGAAAAAAAGACAATCTCTCACTGCTTGGACCGCTTGTCTGTTCTGGAAAGGTAAATGAATGTTAACTAAAACCGGATTAAGCACAGCCTTGCATTCAGCATAAATAGGCGTTGTCATAGTTAATACAAGACAAATACTGAGATGTGTCTGCAAGCTTTATGGCAACTTTATTTCTGCAGCTTTCCTCGTCTTTCCAAACAGGTTGTGGGTTTAGGTTAGGTATAGAAAGCCCTTAGAGCAGGATAAGGCTTGAGAGGATGAGAGGTGTGCGCAAGCAGAAGCAGCCAGTTGAGATGCACTTGGGAACTGCACGAGGGTGGCATTCTGCTGACTGTCTCCTCGCTGTCTGCAATAACCCACTGATTTCATTGCAGAGATCATTTACCAAAAAAAAAGGAAGCCAGCCCTTCAGCCTTATGCCTGTTGGAGCCAAATTTTCTTCTTATTCTTCATTTATCAATCACAGCATGTTTTATTCTAAAATTATGGGTGCCATGATAGTGCTTTTGCTAAATATATGTCAAGCCTCCTGACTCACCATAAAAAATCCTCTTGTTTCTAATTTACCCCCACTGAAGCTTCATTTTTAACTCATTTGTGAATCACTATGGGCACTGAAACTCTTAACCTATTTCTCTGTCTGCATGCAGGAAGCCTGGGACCTAAAAGCAGGAATTTCATTTGTGCAGTCAAAGTATGGCTCATTAATGTGGCTTGGTGCTGATATATCCATTGGCGAAGCTGCACCTTAGCTAACACCTATGAAATGAAAGGTACAGCAGCAAAGTTCTGATTTAAGGTGAATGTGTTTGGAATATGACACATTTATCTATTTCAAATTTTGGTTTTAAACACTTTTCCCCATTCTTCCCTCATACTGCACAATCACTGATAAAATACTATTTTCAGTTTGGTGATAAGTTGTACTGTTTTAGTTTTTTTAATGGAACTTGTATGAACTTAATTTTTATCTCATATTTAAGTATAAGCCTCCCTTTAAGCAAATGAATAATTCCACAGGCTTCACCAGACCAACATGTAGGCAAAATTTGCTGAAGGAAAGCACAGAGGACATTTAGGGTACTCACTGGGAAACGGTGAAAATAAAGCAGCAGATCCTTTCTTGTTCAAGAGAAAGAGGAAGGAAAGTTTCAGGTAGCATCCAGTATTTTACATCAGGGAGGGGTAGATTTTACCCACCTTTAACACCAACCCTTTTTCTATGCTATTGCAAAAAAATCCCACTCCTGAACTCAGACATATTTAAATACTTTGAAAGGGGCTATTATTTTAACAGGCTATGTGGGACAGAAGTGGGCATTTAGGCAGATAATGGGTAGCCTGAGAAAGAAGGCAGCAGACAGTGGCTTCCTTACCAAACAGGGAAAGCCAGGGTAACCATTTAATAGTATTCTACTCAAAAATGTTGCAAATAATTAGGATTTTAAAGTATTAGTATCTAATATGCTACCATTTAAAAACATAGTAACAAACACTGAATCTAGACCGGCTCTGTAAGATCCCATGTTTCTGCTGCACTGGTGCAAAATCTGTGATAAGCATGGCAACAGCAACACTGTTGGTGAACAATTATTTTCAGTTTGGTTAAAGTGTCAAAAGACAGAGGGAAGACAGTTAATACATAAACATGCAATCCTTCAGACTACCTTTACCTTCTGTCATTTTGCTGTCTACCTCTGATGGGCCCAGCTCACACTAGCAGGGCTGCTTTCACATTTCTGTGACCATGTTGGCTTAAATGAAATCACAACAAACAGAAGCCTGCTTCTTACTGCCATCCACAATAAAACGCCATCCGCTTTTTATGAGAAGATTTAACAAACATAGAGTCCTTTCACTCTAGGATTGCATGGGCTTGGACAGTGTGCTGGTTTTGGCTGGGGTAGAGTTAATTTTCTCCAGTAGCTGGTATGGGGCTATGTTTTGGATTTGTGCTGGAGATGGTGCTGATAAGAGGGATGTTTTCACTGTTGCTGAGCAGTGCTTGCACAGAGTCAAGGCCTCTTCTGCCTCTCACCCCACCCCACCAGCGAGTAGGCTGGGGGTGCACAAGAAGTTGGGAGGGGACACAGCTGGGACACCTGACCCCAACTGATCAAAGGGATATTCCTTAATATATGACATCATGCTTAGCAATAAAAGCTGGGGGAAGAAGAAGGAAAGGGGGACATTTGGAGTGATGGTGTTTGTCTTTCCAAGTCATCATTAAGCATGATGAAGCCTGGCTTTCCTGGAGATGGCTGAACACCTGTCTGCCAATGGGAAGCAGTGAATGAATTCTTTGTTCTGCTTTGCTTATGTGTGCAGCTTTTGCTTTACCCATTAAACTGTCTTTATCTCAACCCACCAGTTTTCTCACTTTTACTCTCCTGACTCTCTTCCACATCCCACTGAGAGGGAGTGAGAGAGTGGCTTTGTGGGGCTGAGCTGCCAGCTGGAGTTAAACCACAACAGACAGAAAACTGGGTCAGCGCGGAAAGTGGGTATGGGCTTCCTAGAACCCTGCATCTCCTCGTTATTCAAAGCCTGGAAGGATTTGCCAGGAGAAAACATCATCACAAAACTCGCTGCAATCTGCTTTAGCTCCCACGATGGGTAAAAGTTATACAGTCAGAGGGAATAATCTCTTTGAATACTATCCTGTTTTGAAAGTCCCATTTCCAGTCAAGACAGGTGAGAAGCTGACAGCTGAGTACCTGCTACAGCAACATCTGACCTCTCCTGACAGCTCCCCACTCTGATTATTGCACCCAAAGGGCTGTGATGAGACAAAGATGACCATCTCTCCCAGGGGAAGGAACAAAGGGTGAACTAATGGTGCTGGGGTCACTCAGCTGCTCCTGCACCTCTTTATGTACTCAGGACATACAGTTGTGGAGCTGATGAAGTCACATGAAGTCTGGCTCCTCTTTTCTTCTCTGTGATAAATCAGGTGCCTCTTCTCTCTGACTGCTCTGAGATGCTGAGATGCTCCCACCAGGAACAGTCCTGCTGTCATCCTTTCAGTGCGTAGCACAGCCATTGAGGGACATTAGGAGATGAGGTGGGCTGCTGTGCCAATAATGCCTTCTGCAGCTTTTCATGTCTTACATCCCACATGGGGTCATTGCCTCCCAAACATCTCTACTACATAAGTTAGGAGTTGGACAAGTGGATACGTATTTCTTTCAACGGGCCCACAGTCTATAAAAAAAGAGGTTGGGAGGACTCTGCCTTTCTCAGCTCTGATTAGAAAGCGCTGTCCTTAGAACTAGCACAGGAACTGGAAGCATTTTCCAAAATCAAACCCAATGATTAAATCGGGAGGAGTGGAGCATCACCTTTCTGCTATGCGCAGATCTATGTCTTGCCTACAACCACAGCTACTGCGAAATGAAATCAGAGGTGGATGGCTTTCCTTATTTCCCATGAAGGTAAACCCAGTAAGGTGGGCCAGGACTTGTTCAATATGAAAGTTCACATCCCTTCTAATTAGCAGGGAAACTTTATTTCCCAAGCTGCCGCCAGGAGCAAGACTTCCCCAAGACGCCGCAAGCCCTCCTACAAAGCTGAATTTCCCCTTTCAGATGAAACCCCCCAGCAGCTCCGTCGCCCCTCCTTGCCCAGCCCCTTCTTTCCTGCCCTCCCTCCTTCCTTTCTCTCCCCTCTTCTCCAAAACCAGCTCAGACGGAGGTTTCCGAAGGCTGAACGGGGGGGTCCTCGTGCAGGACCGCGGGCGGGGCTTCCTCGGGGACGGCGGGCCGGGCCGGGGCGGC
>VZZY01009809.1:14993-45018 GCA_013400335.1 Eurystomus gularis | reverse complement strand
CGCCATGCCGCCGCCGCCCGCCCTGCCCTGGCTGCTCGCCGCCTGCTGCCTCTGCGCCCTCCCGCGGGGCTCAGGTACGCTCGGCACGGGGACGGAGGGGACACACGCACAGGCACACAGACGGCAACCCCCCGAACCCTGGAAAGAGCCGTCTCCCCTCGGGGGACGCCGTCGGGGCTCTGCTCCGCGGCATCTCCCCGCACAGCCGGGTTCTCACCTCCCGCAGGGTTCCCGCAGCCTCTGTCGCGCTCCACGGACGGCGCGGACCTGCCCGTGAACCCGGTACGTCCCGTCCGTGCCTTGGCCGCCAGCCCAGCTGCGAGCGATGCGCGGCGGGGGTTGTAGAGCAGAGCCGGGCCAGTCCCGGCTGGCCGAGGGAGGTGGGAAACGAGACGCGCCCGTGGCAGGGAAATGCGGTCGGAAATGGGGAGCGGGCTGGGAATGCGTTGTCCGGTCCCTGCGGTGGGCGGTAAGGAGAGCAGGGAGGCTGAAGAAGCCCTTTGCTGGCCGGGGGGGGCAGGTGGGACGTGTATGGGCAGGGTGTGATGCGCAGGAGTAGGATACCTGGGTCATACCTGGTAATAACCAGCCAGTCCCGACTCCCTGAGCTAAGATGCAGGTCCCGAGGTATGACAGGCTCCCCTTGTTAATGTCTGATCTTTACTTTTTAAAGCAACTGGCACTGTGCTTCAGTCAGTGGATGGAACTGTCTAATCAACCCCAGGTAAATTGACTTTGGTAATGCGCCTGATCTGCTGGGACTCTCTTTTCCAGACATACTAATTGCCCTGTGTAACCTGAGCATCCGTGTCTGCAGGTGGCAGGTGGCTCCAGAGAGCAGAGCAACTTTGCCGGTGTATTTTCTCTCCTCCCGCAGCGCTAACTCTATCCTAGAGAAAGGAAAAAACGTGCTTTTCTGCCCATCACAGCGGTAGATTGCACTGAAGCGCCAGTCTGCCAGTGCTGTAGGAGCTACAGGCAGGGTCCTGCCTGGTCCCGGCTCTGTGGTGGTGGGTGGAAGGGTTTTCTTCGGGGCGCTCGGGATGTTTTCACAGCTCATTTCTGCTGTGGTGTCTCTGGCCCAGAGCTTGCAAACGATTTGAAAAAAAACAACTCTGTAGCCTTGAAAGATCAGCCCCGCTGAATTTGATACCGAGCCCGTGGGTCATTCTCATTTGCAAAGTGTGGACAAAAATCTTTGCAGTATTGGGAATTATCTGGAAGTTTTGAACATTTTGTGCTGATTTATTCTTTGTAAATCTTTCATTTTTGTAAACCAAAACTTGTGGAAAATAGCTCCTAGAGCCACTTGTTCAGGTGCCTTACATTTTACTTCCTTCGGAGCTGTGGTTATTTCTCGTTTAACGTGATTGCAATGCATCAGCAAATCCCTGTCCCGTGGCAGTGAGTATGGGACAGTATATTTCTGTATATGGCTAAAGATAGTAGTACTGATTGACTGAAATGGTTGTAGATGAAAATGAATGTAGATAAAATATGCCAAACTCCAAAGCTATTTCTAGAACACTTAGCATAGGAAACTGTATTTTAAATAGAAGAGGCTCATTTAGATCTCTTTATAGCACAAGTCTGTGTTGATAACATTAGTAGTATCGCTTGTATTCCTTTCATACAAAATACTAGTTTTTCAGCTCATAACAGTGTCAGTAAGCCTTACCCTGCTCTGAGTGGTTTTAGTGGAATTGTCTTCAATTAAAATAGTGCTGGGATCAGAATCAAGCCCATTCTCTATCAAACCATACGCACCACATCCATCTCATGTATTGAAGTACTGTTTGGTTTTGCAGATCTCCAGCACTGTTTTGGATCTCTGTTATTCCATATTCAACAGCATGCATACAAATGAGGTAAGGTGTAATTGCTTATTTTATTTCAAAGCATCCCCTCCTTAAACTTAAAAAGCAACCCCTCCAAAACCAACTTTTTGATGTTTCTCTCCAAACAATAATGTATGATCTAATATCATCATGGTTTAGGAGATGTAGGAGAGTATACAGGAGATTGTTTCTTCTTGTCAGTAGTTTGCACATAATTTTTATCTCCATTAAATTATATATTAAATTGCTGGTTTTCACCAATTTGGAGCTCAAGAATCAATACATCCACTTACAGCTGGAGTCAGTATTTTAACTTGACCCTTACTTTTGAATAATACAGTGTTAAATATGCTAAAAATATATAACATTGAATCAGTAGCGCATGCAAGATCATGCTGAATATGTAGGCATATGAGTTACTTTACTGGTTAATACTCTCTTTGAGCTTGTTTTTTTGTGTTTCTGACTCAGATGCAAAGATTGAGAATTACTGAGTATAGCTCTTCCTCATTGGTGCAGTCGTATTAGCACCTAGCTCAATGTCTGTTCTGCTTTATATCACTTTTTTATTGCCACCAGCTTATTAAGAGCCTTTCCCATAAAATTCACGCAGCCCTTGGTTATGTTAACAATGCCAATCTACTTGTGGAGTTTGAGGCTTCTGTTTCAAATCAGGAATAAAGCCTTCAAGACCATAATATAAAGTATTTGGACATATATTTGAGTATCTCTTCTTGCCAGTGTCTTTAGCTTATTATAATTCCAAGCATGCTTTCGTAAAGCAGCCATAAAACTCTACAATTCTGAAGCTGACTGTATAAAAAATTCTAGCTTTTCAGTCTTAAATGTCTAATAAATGTTTCTGAGTTCAGTATTGACTCCTATGCTTCTGCAGCTTAGCTAATGAGGGGACATCCAGAATCATCTGGTAACTTTGACTTTGAATGGAGCCCTATTCCTGGTTACTATTTTAGTTACTAAGTTTAATTCCTCCTCTCCTGTTTCCCATCCACAAGCTTTTCCTGCACTCTCATGCCCTATCTTCGTGTCCTTGCTCATTATATGTGCTAGTTTTTCGAGACCACCTCAGGTAACTAACCCCATTCACTGATAGAACTGTGGCTGTGGCACACAGAGCTGTCCCATTCTTGGCCAGCCAGGAGCATGCAGCCCGGCAGCCGTGCCATGGGCAGGAGGGCTCCCAAACCTGCCCGGTGTACCAGTTTGTACCAGAGGTCGGACCTCTGCGCGCCCGACCGCGACAGCAGGTTACAGTTAGACATCAAGCTTAGTCTTCCCCCATGAAGTTATGGGGAAAATTTCTACTCCTTGATGTAAGGCTGAATATAAAAATGGACAATTTCCTGAAGAATAAAGGATGTGGAGAGGAAGGCTTAAAACCAGCTGTCATGCTTGGGTTAAAACCAAGGGCAGTCTGAAAGGAGAAGAGCAGCCACCTTTTATCAAGGTAAGAGCTATTGAAACAATTCAAGTCTGAGGAATGGAGCTGCTGCATTTGCTCGAGGTTGAGCAACCTGCCAGAACACAGCTGTGCTTTGCTGTATAGCAAGGGAAGCGTGTTGAATGATGGTAATGAATGGGGTAATATTGGTTAAGGCAAGGTTTAAAATCAGTCTTGAAAAGATCTGTTTGCTGCTGTTCTTCTCTCTGTCTGTGGTAAGTGTAAGATTATCTCTGTTCTCATGTGGAGCGCGGCAACCTCATCAGTGATGGAGGATTACTGTAACAAGCCAACGAAATGACCGCATCTTGATTAACTTAGACTGTCCACTTGCAGGAGTCGGAGATTGCTGCTGCCAAATTTACAAAGAAGGTATGTAAATGGAAAGACAAGCAAGTAGGAAAGGACAGGGAAGTAGAACCCTTTCCCTGTTTCTTTTGCTGCTTTTTTCAAGTCAGCTTGTTTTTTTTCAATGGCTTGGAAGAGAGCCATGCTGACCCTGCTTCTATAAATCAATCCACCATGTGTAAAGCTTTCTTTTATACATTTTCTAAAGCCTTTGAATCTTTAATTATGGTAATTTAGTATATTTACATTAGACAGAATGGATAGTTCTTGACAATGCCCTTTGGGTATTAATTTTTAATCAGCATTCCAGATGAATGGGCATTGGGGACTATCAACATCTCGTTGTTTGTATGCTGCTGAGAAAGGCCTTGAATTATTGATATTCTGATGGAGTGACACTGAAACTTGTCAACAGATCTATGGAACCGAGTTTAAATTATTTTATTAATGGTTTGTATTCTATTTTACAGGATAGTCACAGGACTCTGGGACGGCCTTTTTTCCTTTTCAGGGTATCTGAATCTCTTACTTTTAAAAAATTCTGAATCACAGAAAATGTTATATATGCATAGACGGACAACTTTTTGCCTTCACAAATTCATGCTGCACTTGTTTTGAGGAAAGGTCAAATATCCCTTGCTTGAAAGTTCAGGGAGCTATTTGCATTAAAATCTCTGATTCAACTAAAAGACCATAAGACAATAAGATCTGGACTAGTCATGTATTGAACACTTTTTTATTTGAAGAGGAGAATCTGCATATGTTTTATCTTGAGCAAAATCGTCCAAAGACAGAAGTATTATGTGGCTCGTATCTCTGAGACTGTCAAGGTGCACTGATGCTAAATTGTTAGATAAAATGTATGTAAGCTGAATGTCCACTTGGTCTGAAAGATCTGGCCAGTAAGCGAAGGCACACTGCACATCAGGGTGAAAAGTCAAAGCAAAATTAGGGACATCGTCATCATGATTTCTCTCATGTTTTTCACCTATTCACTGCCTGAACTATGGCACTGTCTAATGCAGAATATGCTGGTTTAGACACTCTCTGATTAATGCCAAACTAGTTTAAATACATTAAAAAAATATGCTATGAAGTAGGTTGTTGCAGGTAACAAGTCCCAGTTCAGCTGTCGCTTTCATTTTAGCTCACTTGAAGTGTGTCTGGCCAGGTACTTTCAGTACTGGTATTTATATGCTCTTTCTTAGGCATCTACATGTAGTACCCCAATGAATTGGGACTAGGACCCTTAAGGAGAATAATTAAAGCCACACTATTGAGCTGTTTGGACAGAGGCTAAATGAATATTTCTCAGGTTCAAAGGCAAAACTCGCCCTGCATGGATCCCCTGGTATTTGACATGTTGTCCCTTTAAAGGAAATCTTACTGAAGCATTCTTATGTATTCTGTCTGCATGATGGGTGATGTATTTTGGTGTGTCATAAATCTGGCATCTAATACTTCTGCACAACCATCTAATTATTATATTTTTCAGCCTCGAAATGGAAGAACTATTGAAGGCAGTGGTAAGTAGGCATCCGAAAGTGACAAGGATTTATTCTGTTTTCTTCAGTAATTATGATCCTCATGACAAAAGGAGTTACTGAGAAGCATTATAAACATAGTACAAACCTAGATACCCATGTGAATGTTTCATATGGTCACTAGGAGGTGTCTGGGCAGAAATGCATTTTTTTCATGCTCAGAGACTTATAGCGTATGCTTTTGACAAAAGGATTTTCTTCTCTCTTTAAGGTTCAGTAAGGAGGAGCTTTCATCCTCTACAAAATTATAGAAATGGTATAGAAATTATGAAGTTTAAAACCAGAGGGTGTAAATTGTACTTGGAACACAAAAGCTAGACTCCTCCCTCTTCTAAGAGACCTTCAGTCACCTAATCCTACATGAGAGCCCACTGATACAGATTTCTGCATGCTGGTGGGAGTCATCCTCACATAAAAATTTAGGACCTGTTTTAGGGTAAGCATTAACTGGAAAGAGCAGGGGTGGGGATGTAAGGAAGGAAGACAGTCAGATCTAAGCACTTGCACATCCATCTTTGAAAGTGTCTATTAAAGGTCTTAGCTTTAATGGGAAATAGACAAGACAGTCAATGTACATGTGTACCCTCCTTCTATCTCTCTTCTTCTGATCTTTTACCCCACAATAAAAGATCACCATTTTCTTTTTGCAACATAAAAATTACTTCCAGGTGTTGACTGAAAGGGCTTTTTTAGGACAGGACAGAAGTATAGGAAAGAAAAACTGCAAAGAAAACACAAGTAAAGGATACCTTTGCTGTATATTCAGTATTAAACCATTTCAGAAAGAAAGGAATGACTTGGGAGAGTGGTGCAGAGCAGCCTCACTACTTCTGTGCTGTGGTCTGAGGCACTGCCCTGGGCATCCATTGCTTCTCATGGATGAAAGGAAGATAAGGAACCAGATGGATCTCTGGTTTGAGCCACTGCCGCTGTTGTATTCTTAGGTCCACACGTGTGGGAAATATTTCATAGTTATGAAACTTGTAGGGGCAGGTAGTGCTGCCTAGATCTGTTTAGAGTAACTGGAAGCATGAGCTGACAACCACCAAGATAAGTCAAACAGGTGGAAAATCCCTGTAGATTTTCACCAAAACAGTTCAAAACCAATTAGAGTAAACTTGCCGCAAATTACTCTGAGTACTCCAGTGTTAGCAGAATTACTAGACTATCAAACACATCTCATTAAAGTGCTGCTGTAGAAGCCACTACTGTATAATCATGCCCTAGCCTTACATGCAGCTATAAATTTTGTCCGCAGGCAGCCCCCCTGAGCCAACCTGGCTGCAAGATACACACCACATGCTTCCATACTCTAAAAGGACAGTGGAGTTAGGACATGGTGGAGAGAGGAGAACTGTGTGAGGAGGGAGGGTTCAGGTTTGACTGAAAATGAGAGATCTAGGCAGTTACCTGAATTTTTGAACTTTAATGCATCTTCATCTGGTGCTAGAATGTGAAGCTATTTTAATTTCTAACTTTGAGAAGGACCAAACATATAGAACTGAATACTAAGTCATATTCAGATCAACATCTCAATACAAAAGATGATACTGTGTTAATTTGTTTCAGAATATCATGGAATATGAAGTTCATGGGTCGACTGACCAGCTCGATGACTTAGTTTACATAAAGAGACCTCCCATTGCACTGTTTGTCTATTATGTGACTCAGTTGTCTGGAATTTGCTGTTCCATGTAATAAATTTGCAATCATTAATTCTTGTTGTCCTTTTTTATTGAAGCAGGTACTAGACTTCATGGGGCTATAGTGTGGCATTGCCTGTTTCCAGTTGTGTTGAAAGGAAATAAATTATCTGAGTATTGACAATTTTCAAATCCAATGGTGCATTTTATAATTATAACAACCTCTTTAATAGAGTCATGAATTATAAGCTTGGCCTTTTGAGTAGATAATGTATTTCCCCAGCACTTCAGAATATGCATCCCAAACAGCATGATAAGATATTAACATCATCGTGGATATTTTAATGATTTCATTCTTATTTTGAATACCTAGGGGCTTGAGTGTGATAGTTGATGAATGCAAAGCACTTTGAAAAGAGAGGAGCAAGTACCGCTGTTACACACAGGCACTACTTGATCTGATAATGTATTTTTTTCAGCCTTGCCTTACTGGCTATCATAAAGCATAAATGAGTCACTTCAGAGAGATGTTCTGAACATCTGCACTTTTTACTGAAATCATGCATTTAAACCTGTGGTGCAGCCAGTTGTGCTTGCACTGTATGGAGTGGGGTGATGTGTTTTGGGAGGTGGAGACATTTATGAACAGAAAACTTTAAAGTACTAAGTTATTTCCTTAGGAAGAGAAGTGTAGTAAAAGGCAGGGTCTGATGATACACACTAGGTTGGGACTCCTCAGCACAGTGTCCCGCAGCATTGGCTTCCTGGCCCAGCCTGGAGGAGGGGTGCTTTCAAGGGCACCTACCAGCCCCTGCAGTGCCTACGAGAGGTCATCAAGGAGGCATGCTCCTCATGATGTGGTGTGAGAGGACAAGTAGCAACAGGCATAAGGTGAAGCAAGAGAGGTTGAGACATCCAGGCAGTGCAACAGATTTTCAGAGAGATTGTGCTATCTAGGCCTTGGAGGTTTTCAAGACCAGAGCAGACAAAACCTGGTCTGAATTCCTGCTTGGGACTGGACTAGAGAGGTCTCTGTCAGCTTCAGTTATTCTGTGACACGAGTACAAATTCATGCTATGTATTTCAGCCTCTTACAGGGTCAAGCCCTGGCTGAATTGTAGCTCCGGTGCCTCCACTCTGGGCAGAGAGTGCTGGTGGGGTGTAGGGGTTCCCAGGAAGACTGCTCAGTGCAATTAAGGTCTGTGCCCTCATAGCACACTGTTGCTCTTGTTCACTGCTTTGTCAAACCCTATTGGAAATGATTAACCCATGGAAAGGTTACCAAAGGGATGCTGGCTCCTCCAGCTCCTCAAGTGTTTAGAGCCAGGTCTCCTCTGGAAGAAGGAGCTAAGCCAAATGCAAGTGGTGCGGATGCACTGTGGTAATGCAAATAAATACAAGATAATGAGAAAAGCACAGCAATGGCACTTTTGGCCTATTTCATCTCAGAGGCAAAAGCCAAACTGTATCAAGTTTTGCTCAGTTCTGCATAAATATTTGTACTGGGTTTTGCTAGGATAGAGTTAATTTTCTTCATAGTAGCTTGTATGGTGCTGTGTTTTGGATCTGTGACCAAACCAGTGTTGATAACACAGGGATGTTTTCGCTATTGCTGAGCAGTGCTTGCACAGAATCAAGGCCTTTTCTGCCTCTCATCCCACCCCACCAGCGAGTAGGCTGGGGGTGCACAAGAAGTTGGGAGGGAGTGCAGCTGGGACAGCAGACCCCAAGTGACCAAACAGATGTCCCATACCGTATGATGTCATGCTCAGCAATAAAAGCTGGAGGAGGACAGAGAAAGAGGGAATGTTCAGAGCGATGGTGTTTGTCTTCCCAAGTCACCATTATGTGTGATGGAGCCCGACTGTCCTGGAGATGGCTGAACACCTGGCTGCCGATAGGAAGTGGGGAATGAATTCCTTGTTCAGCTTTGCTTTACCTATTAAACTGTCTTTATCTCAACGCACACATGTTCTTACTTTTACCCTTCTAATTCTCTCCCCCATCCTGCTGGGGCAGCGAGCAAGCAGCTCCATGAAGCTAAGCTGCCCACCAGGGTTAACTCACATAGGCAACTCAAGCTGTGCTCTCCGGATCAGCAGCGGCTTCCTCCACCCACAACAGCTTTCAAGAATAACATCTATTTGGGCCCTGAAACTAGTTAAATAAGACTGATAAATAGGTGGAAATTTGCAGGTGAGGATCTGGGTTAGGTCTCCTCTGTAACATGCACAGAAGTCTTGTTCACTGCTCAGTGGAAACCTTTGCTACCTGGAGCAACACAAATGTCACCTGTGGAATAGGAGAGATTAATAATGTAAAGGTAATGAAATGTAAAAGTCATCCTTGGCGTGAAACTCTTTCTGAACATCCCACTGCAAAACCCACAGCAGAAATTGAGGGGTGCAGACTCAGGTGACAACAACAATTAGAAGCACACAAAAATTTCTGCAAGAAAAAGAAATGGAAGCTCAGTTCCCATTGCCAGCAAGAGAAAAAAACAAATAAAGAATGACATGGCCAGTTATACAAAGTAATGAGTGTGTTTAGAAGAGTAAAACCGAAGCTTATCCATCCTCTTGTAATAAAAAGGAGCAAGGAGAGAGACTCAATTACGCTGAGAAGCAATACATTTAAGCTGCAAAGGGAATTTTTTTTTCTAGCGATCACCTCCTGAAACCAGTCGCCACAGCTTAGAGCATGTGGTTAGAGACAGCTCTGCCAGCACTTGGGAAGGCAGGCATGTTCAGGAGCGCACACCTTCGTGTCACCTAATTTAGCTTAAAAATCACTTTAGGCTGGCCCAGGACCTCCTGTGTTAAAAGCCTGAGCCTGCTCAAGCTGGGCTCAGCAAGGCATTGCTCAGCAGAGTGCACAGAGAGGGACCTGGGAATGCTCTTACTGGTAGGGGAGTGAGTGCCACCCTCTTGGTGCTTTACTTCACTCTCTCTGGTCCCTTCATGTCGAGATGTCTTGGACAGCCTCACTCCCTTGTTGGCTTCCACAGGGAAGAGCACACTTACTAAATCTCCATGTGACAGCAAGCCAGGAGGGATGGCAAGCACTGGAGGACACAGTCAACATTCAGAATGGACTTGGCAAAGATACATCTGGAAAAAATATGTATGGCTCGCTGAGGATGAAAATAAAGTATTATGCATACTGAAGAATAATCAGTTGCAGCTTTGCAGCAAAGAGAATGGGTAACTGTAGACAGTCAAACACCACAGTGTTGGGGACAACATAAAAATACAGTATGGAATGAATAAGAAGCTATAAAGACTATGACATGGAAGGTGTCACACTGCTGATAATAGGGAAGACTTAATGTACAGAGTAGCACTGAAGATGAAAGAGGAAGACCAACAGGAAAGAGCCCAGCAAAGAGGAAAGGCAGGGGTCAAGGAAAGTTGGTACCCTAAATGAAGCAGAGTTGGTTTGCAAGAAGGAAAGTCTGAAGAAGGGAATGATAAAATGCTCCATTTTAAGCTCACCACTCCCGGCAGTATCTACCGTGCCCATGGATGGATACTGCTGGGAGATGTAAGCTTAAAATGAAGAAAGATTCACATTAAATCTGGCAATTGGGAGAATGAAGCACTGACTGATAGGCAGAGTTACCTTTTCTCAGTCATAAAAATTCTCCAGGTGGACAAACACCTCACTTGGACTGTAAGTTACAAAAGTCCCAGCTGTGAAATAACTGCAGGTAGCATTTTCTCCCTTCACTGTTACAACATCATGCAATGTTTATTCCTAATTATGTTTCATTTAATTAAAGATTAGTACCGTTGTTTTGTTGAATAAATACTTGATATATACTTCAGATAGAAGTTGCTCTAGTTGCTTCTGGGGAAGTGGAAGATTCAATCTTAGAGAGCCCGCACTTAAACTTTACATGCTTTTATCTCATGATAACACTTGTCACACTAACAGCTGTGACAAGTAGCACCTGACTCCAAGAGCCGCAGGACAGCCCTGGGAAGGACATTGTCTTTGCTTCTGGAATGCTTATGTAAAATAAGAGAAAATATCCCAGCATGGGGAAGGGAGCATACGGATCACAGAAACGGTAGAAGAGCCCATTTGTGACCTGTACGCTTAGACTGCACGCAAACTGGAGTCCTTTGAAAATGCAATGAGAGGATTCAGATGACTGGCGATGAGGGCTGACTGGCAGCCAGTGGGTAACTGCCATGTACGCATGACATGAAATACCGTCTAGGAACTACAAATGCATCAGCTGATTGCTTGTCTCATCTTCACAATTCTCAGCAGGTATGGAGACAGAAGTAGTTGCAGAAATTGCAAATCTACCTGCTGGAGATTTAAAACCATTTGCTTAACGCAGCCAGTTGGGCAGAAGATACGTAATTGCTTGACAGGCTGGCCAGAAGCTGCCAGCATCCCATTCCAGCTTTTCTAGTGCATGTGAGGCTGCCAAATGAATTCCAGCTACAAGATGGATATGCTTATTATGCTAAACACAGCAACAAAACATTTATTTCTTTGCTGGGACCTTAGAGTCAAGCAGTCATTGCAGGCTCTCTAGTGGCAGCTGAGACGGATGCTTATGTGGAGATCACTCTAAAGACTTGTCTTACTCATCTGTTCCAGACAACTCACACATTACAACTGTCACCCCTCTACCTTATTCAACAGGGTAAAAGTATATGTTTGACTGGGCTGGACTGCAAAAATTCTCTTAATCTATACATCTATCATCCTGATATATTTCTGCACCGAACAACTAGAAGTAGCTGCCAAGTCTCCTTTTCCAGTCTTTTCTGGATCTACTTTTTTCACAGTGCAGAAAAAGAAAAAATAAGATCTTAGAGCTGATGATCTTAGAGCTTAGGCAAAAATGCAGAACACGCATTAACTGACCTCAGAGCACAAAGGACCGGCAACCATGTATGACCCATCAGAAAAGTAGCAAAATCTGGGAGCCTCATTCAGCATAGGACCAAGTTCATGTTTCCTCTCATGATAACCCTGGAGTTAAAGGATATGCTGTAGCTACCCACTCTGCTACGCAGCGTGGCTTCTCTGGGAACTACACCAGAGACTCTGCTATGTAAGTAATCACCCAAAACAGCATTTGATTATAATTCGATAGTCTTATATCACACTTTTCCTTCATTTCCACAGCTCTGTATAGTCTGTATAGATCCACAGACTGTGTATAATCTAAGATAACCCAAAGCCACTATTTTGCAACTTGCAATAGACTATGCACTTGACTTCAAAGGGGAGAGATATTTAGCATTGCAATATTGGGATCGGTCAGCAGAGGGCAACGCCAATATGAAATCTGTGATGCTCAAAGCAGAGGCATGCTAGGTCCTACCCAGCCCCGCGGTGCACGGGCCGCTGGTGTGCTACGCTCAATCTGCTACTAACGTGGGTAACAAATTGGTTCAGACCTTATGCATCCCTTGTGCTCACCCAGACAAGGCTCTCCGAGGCCACAATTTGGGAATTTTCCTCTTCTTACAAAAAAGTGAAGGTGACAGAAGATAGCAAGCTTACAGACACACGAATCTCCACGCAGCGTGAACTGCAAGCTCTCTGCACAACTGACACATTGAAGTGCTGGGGCCTGAGCTGTGGGCCCGGAGCTGGAGTTGACCTGTGAATGAGTCACAACCTAGCAGAATGTTTTGTTTTTCTTATTGGCTTCATCTTCCAGAGGCAAAACCTGGTCCACCTGTGGCTCTGCCCTCACCCAGGTGGTCGTGGTTGGTGTGGTGGGTGAGGCCAGGAGCTGAGCAGTTGGAGGAGCTTCCCGTTGGGTGTGGCTTCTGTTGGTGCTGGTTGCATCTTGCTGAGGTCTCTGGGTGGTGTCCTTCCATGAGGGGCTCCTGAGGGAGCCATCTCTGTCCATTGTGTTCAGCAGGCGATACTGGCACCACAGTGGGCAGTGGAGGAGCTGGACCCACAGGAACCTATGGCAGGACTGTCTGAAAGAAGATTTCTCAGGGGACGTTGCTGAGTTCAGCGTTGGCCTGTGTGATCAGGCAACTGATGGCAGCATAAAATGATGATGGCTGAATCAGCACAACACACATCCATCAGCAACTTCAGTTCTCTAGACAGGTAAAAGAAGAAGAGCTTTCCCAGGCATCATTTCATCTCCATGCTTCTGTCTGCCCACAGCTTCATTGAATTGTGGAGCACCATGTACGCTTTTCTAAAGGATGTTATTGAAAGCATCCATTTTCCTTGACAGAAAATTGCACCATGCCACAATTCAGTTAAGGAAGTAATGCTACATCATGATAAACGTGTTTTGCAGCATTGGTAACAAGAGAGGTGCCAGAGGAGCTGTGTTTTGAAATTTTTCATTGCTTTGCTTTACAACTAAGTCACATACAACCTTCAGCTACAGGCGACAAGACCTAAGCTGAAATCTGTAGCATGGAATGCTGAGAGAACTAGTCATGTGCAAAACTACTGTGCAATTAATGTCTTGTTTTACCAAAGTAAATGAGAACTTGTGTGATCAACAGAACTAGCAAAGATATTTCTATTAGATTTGTACTTCCAGGAGGATGTCCTATATTGTATTTAATGAAATAGAGTTTTTATTGCCATTTCAGTAGTGCAATTTCATGCTGTGGCCCTTATTTCAGTGGGGCATACACTGGGGCTCTTTCTTTTACAGACCTACCTATTTCCATTGTAACTGGTAAGAATCAGCTTGTGGTTTCAGCTCTCTGTCATATTTGCCTAGTACTGCTCAGCAGATTCAGAAGTTAATAGATGAGAACAGATGGATAAGCATTGCAAACTGTGTGCTGCCATAAATGTTGTTTTCTTAGGAGGAAGGCCAAAAAACTGAAGGGAGTAAGGCAGCTGAGTAGGGAGGGCATAAAATGGGAAACTGGATGTCTGAGCTCATTCTGGCTCTCTTGATGTATAAATTCATTTCAGTGCACTACCTAAAGGCATAATTTCCATGCTTACCAAATGCTTTGTTGAACTGAGGCTTGCCTGTGGGTGTGAAATTAAGCATGCACACTACCAAGATGGCAGCTTTACACCTGAGTCAGCTTCCCCGTTTGTGAAACAAGGGTATGGTTACTTAACCTCAAAGTTTTGCTGTGATATCCAGTTCATTTCTGTTCAGAAATAGCTTTAAAGTCCTCAAGAGTGTCTATTAATCAATGTGGACAAAACCCGACCTTCCAAGAAAGCTAAGTGTTGATGATCTGGATATTTGTTTGAACTTATTCCCATTCTCTATGTTTAGTATAAATAATGATATTAATTACTGTAATAGACTAGTAATATTTGTTCACAGTTTACTTTATAATCAGATGAGATAATTTCTCCTTACATTTAATTTATCCTCAAATAAAAGCTGTTATCTTATTACCTTAATGCATCATTATTAATCAGTGTAATTAGCCCTACTCCAGTAAATGTTTAAGTACTTCTCAGTGTATGTTTTGCAAAAGCAGGTGCCAAAACCCAGCTCCACATTCATCCTGTTCAGATTGGTAACACCTCTAATGAAAAGAAAACCAAACTTTTCTCATTGTTCTAACCCCAGGTTTCTGAGTATCTATCATTTCTCTGCTGATGCGCTGTAAGGCAGCAGTGAAGTGTCATAACTGTGTTTGTTTCCTCTTCAGCAGCAGACATTTGATATGTTGGTGGCCCCTGCCAGGGCTAGTACAATGCTTAATGAGCTGCATTCACTTTTAACAAGTGCTGTGGAAGGAAGAATACATCTGGAAAACATCAGTGGTCCTGTTGAGTAGGTAATGGGACAGCAGGTATAAATGCACAGCTAGAATGGCCGAAAAGTACCCTGACATTCATCTTGCTTGACAACCTTTATAGCATAAATGAAAGAACATCACCCAGTAATTCCTGCCACAAAGGGAATTATTTTGTTTTGCTTTATTCTATCATGAACTGCTACTTTACACAATAAATTTTATGTTCACTTCCTGCTGATATTTATGCTGCTCTTTCCTTCACTGTTTATGTCTTTCTATTTTTACAGCATTTTCATCTCCATTCTCCAATTTCATAGTTTCTTACCACTTCCCCCATCAACAACTTCTACTTCAGCCCTTCATCCTCTGATTGCCCTGGCACAGAATGTCCTGGTACAGATGAAGGAAGCAATGGATTTACTTTGAGGATGAACATGCTTTGAAGCAGGTAGCAGAGCAAGTTTCCTTTGAGAGAAACTGTAGATTATTAATGCAGTGAAAGTAGGTTAACCTCCCCGGGTGTGAAAAAGTCATTTTACTTTTTGAAAATTAGAAAAATTACTATTGAATAAAAAAGTATAGATTCATGGAGGAAAACAGATGGATTATAGGAGGTAGAAGGGGAAGTAGACACTTTAAGTTCTTAATAACTTGCATACTCATTTCTACCGTGGACCAGTACTGAATTTGTAATCTCTGTTAAAAGAGAATATATGCCTTCACCAGTTTCTGGATCTTTTGCTATGATTTCAGAGGAAGGAAGGTAAGGTCTATCTGAAGAGAGTGATCTTCAAAGAGAAACAGCTTAAAGACATGAGGAGTCCCAATGCACCCATCTTTCAATTTCTCAGAAGAATGCTTCAATTGACAGTATTAAGCAACGGTGAAGCAGTCAGTGGTTTATAAGGATATTCTGTTACTGGAATTTAGTCTTGCTGCCGTTGTCTTGTCAAAGACAGCCCCTTACACCCACCAGGAGGGCCCAAGGGAAGTGCTCCCCAGAAGCAGGCCACAATCCGCATCTCAAAACAGTTTCATACCAGTATGTCTCCACCAATCCAAACAGATTTAAACCTAAGACATAGTAAGAATCAGGCCTGTGTGATAACATGTAGAAAGAAGCTCCCAGACTGGTAAACATGAGGCACGCTGAGGCAAGCTTCCTGGGTCTATTACTGAATAATGTCCTAGTGAGCAGGGTACACGTACAGGGTACCCTGGAAAAGTTTGATCCCAGGTAAGTTATCTCATGTGTTACAATGACCCTGATAGGAGAGATCAATAAGGGAAAAGTAAATCTGAAATAAGTAAGGATGTTAAATCTTGGAAAGGGAGAAGGACCAGGGTCTGTAACAGATGCTTAATGTTTCCTCAACAGATGCATGGGCTATGTTTGAGTTCTCTTACGGCAGCAAGCATCTTCCTTGGTGAATTCAGCTAGTGAAGTATGATTTAAGCCTCATCAAGCAACTGCATGATATTTGAATGAAGAGAGAAGCTCATTAAAAAAAAAAAACTGTTTCCTAGTTTAAGCAGCAGTCTTCACTGTTTTCTGAGCATGTTAGAGACTCAGCCCTATCTGAGTTTCAAAATAAAAAGCTGGCCAAGTGCTATGACAGCTTGACATAGCCCTCCACTGTTTTGCCATTAGTTCCAGATTAACACCAGTGCCCTGGATCCAATGCATGCTACAAGGAGAAAGAGGCAAGTTTCTCCTCTGACCTAGATGAAGGACAGCTGTTTTCAGGTTACTAACTGGCATTTCTCTTGCATTCTGCATTATGCAAGGTAGGCCTGTTGACTCTGCCTCTTATCATCATGTGGCATGATACCTAGAAGTATAGTCATGGGCAGAAATCACATCTGGACTAGACACTGAAAAAAACAGGAAGAAAGAAATCCCTGCTGATTTACCTAACCACAGAGTAACAAGAGTCCAGCTCCCTCTTTCTGTTGCTGTGCTGGCTCTGTGTGGTACCTTCGCTTACTACGTGTCCTTAGTGGCAGTTTAGAACCCCAGGTTCAACATGTGGTGCAAAGCAAGGTTACACAACTCCAGGGCAAGCTGCTAGCAACAGGGCTTGCTAACATGTTGGGCTGACAGCAGCAAATCCAAAAGAAAGTATAGCAGCCAAATTAAGCCTTAGGCAGCTTCATGAAAAACTCCTGAACCAGAAGAACGTATAGAAAGGCAACTAAATTCTCATGCTTAGAAAGAAGAGAGGTACACCCAGACCAGGCGATACCTGAGAATGTGTCTGTGCCTTCCTTAGTGTGGCAAGTAGAAAGTAGCTTGCACTCTGACAAAGGATGCAGCTAGCAAGTTGATGCAGAGAATGCTTTTTCTGAGTCTGCCACTTTGGCAAATGCATTTAAAATCTAACTCAGCTTAGATTTTAGCTTTAGAGAACCACATTCCCCATTCCCTGCTTTCAAGGGAGGTCATCACACAGATAATGCAGGGCCAGCTTGCACATTTTGCTGCTTCATTGGTTACACATTTCTAAGAGGATTACTGACTCCTCTCCCCAGCACTGCCAAGTTGTTGCAGGCATAATAAATGTTAAAATTATTCCTAGCTGAGTGTAAGTAAACTTGTCTTTTTTCAGGTGGAATGATTAAGAAACCCCACCACAACACTGCTGGCAAAAATATTCTCACAGATGCTATGCACAGCACTGAAACGAAAGCCATGTGGCTAGTTGGAGCAAGCTGGAAAGAATATACTTTTCATTGCAATGCTGGTAATGGTTGTGCTGTTCTCTCCCATGCACTGCCTTCATCTAACCCCCTTGTTTGGGAGTCTAATAAACAAAACAATTTCCAGTAGTTCTAACACTCAATAGCTTCAAAACAGGTAATGAGCATTAGCTAGTTAATAAGCTATTTGCCCCCTGAAGTCAAGGAACTATGTAAGCTGTGACACAAAGGAGAACTGAAGAAAAGAGACTGAGAAAGAAGTAAAGCTGGCAACAGTGGTGGAAACAGGAGCAGAGTCTGACCCAGCTGCTAAGATAGCCTTCACGTATTATCAAGGTATTTATTTGCAGTAGGGTGGTACACAGCCCAGCAATGAACATGGATGAGGATATGCTAGAATACTGAATATGTTTTATTGTCTATTTAAACTGAAACTGCATTTTAAAAATCAAAGATTAAATGTACCCCATTGAAGCATGCATAAAGTATCTTCAAAAGAAAAACAAAATAGATTTCACAGCGGCAGGAGAGAAACGGAATTAGAAGAATTAATGAGTTCCCCCAAATTATTATCTTAACATTGGGCATTCTCTTTTCAATTATCTTGAGACTTCATTAAAAAAGCAGAAGTGAATGCACTGGTGGTTTTACATTTAGAAATACAGCAGAGAAGCTGTAGTTATGAGCATCTCCACAGCTGGAGAGCCACAGCAAGGTATATTTCAGGAACCGGCATGTGTATAGGTCATCTCTAATTACTAAAGGCAGAGCAGAGCTATACGATAGCTGTTGCATCTCCTGTGTGGTCCAGAGATGTTATTTTCCTGGGGCTCTCCCTGGACCAGTCAGTGCCCTCTCCTTGTTCCAGTATTCCTAGATTGTTATCATCTGCTGAGTCTTGCCAAGGAAGTGAGGGTGAGCCACTGCTGAGGGTGATGCCTCTCCCCTTACTTGCAAATTTAGCAGACATGAGCTGCAGACCTCAGGGTACCTACTGGGCACTCAGCTGCAACAGACCACATGTTCCCAAGCTTGCTGCTTTTGGAGCAACAGGATGCCTTAAGCTTGCCAGCCACCTTGCAGTCACAGTTATGCCTATGTAAACTCATCTAGCTTTATCAGAAAGTTTAATATAAGATGTTGTTTGGCAACAGAGAGACCAACTAGCACCACCCCTTGTGGCTGCTTTCCCTTTGACCAAGTCTCAAGCTGAGTTCTGTACCCTGGGCAGCAGTGGTGCCTCTTCACTAGCTTGTCCCAGCACAGGCCATGCAGATACTTGAGATGAGAGCATTCCCTTACACAAGCAAGAGTCAAGCTTTGCTTCCTCTGCAGAAGAGTTGAGACTTGGAGAAAGGTCTCCATTAATTTTCCCATTTTTTGGGGGTAGGATTTCTATAGGCACCTCCTGTTCCATGGGTCATGTCTCAACTCATAAGTGGTATGATACAACTTTGTTCCAGAGAGAGAATTTTGCAATTCCCATGGGGGTTCACAGTCACAGCACACATCATGGAGGCATCAAAAACAGCCTCGCCCTCAACAGCTCCAGCCATCATCCCACCCTCAGTCTTTTCTTCCTGTCCCCCATGGAAACTTTCAAGTTGTGCCAACACCACTGTGAAGGGTGGAGGGTTTTCTTTAAGAAGCAAAAGAAAAGAAGAAAAATAGAAAGTTTAACACACAAACCCAGCAGCCTAGCTCACAGTAGATGCCGTGAGCAGCTGTGTTGGCACAGCAGAAGGAGCAGTGCAGAGTGGCAGGAGTTGCACAAGCCCATGCTGCTGCAGGGGCACCCATGCTGTGGGCAGCTGGCTTGGACAGGCGAGGAACAAATCTCTGAGCCAATACAGCATGAAACATAACTGTCAGCCTAACAGGGGACTGTTTTTTAATCGAGTGCATCTCATACAGTCAGTGTTGGTTGAAACTGCTGTAGATAAACATCCAGTGGCCCCCTAAGGAGCCACTGTTGCTTTCCAAGACAGAGTTTAGTTTGTGATGCAGGTCAGCAACATTTCACCCTCTAGAGCTCTAGTCAAAGGTCAACACATTTACACAGGTACCAATAACTGATCCTATGGCTGCCCTCAAAGCCATCCACACTAGAAACCACTTATTTCTAGCAGTCATAGTAGCCAGTTATACAGAGACTGACCTGATACCAGTAAACTCTTCTCCTTTTGTCTTCTCATAGATTAGCCTCTAATAGGAATTTACAGCTTACACACATGCTAGAGGTTCCACATACAGAAAGTCTTCCAGCTGCGGTCTCACAATACCTCATTCCTGGCCCACCATGTCCACCACGCAATCCAGAGTGTAAATCTAATAGTGCTTAGGTAGCCTTTCAAACTTCATAGGTGGAAGACAAGAGTTTTGGATGGTCCTGGAAAAGGCCACTTCCTGGATTGCTTTTTAACACACAGCTTTCCTTAATTTGGATCCCAATGGAACAGGCCTCAAAGCAGTTAAGGAGATTCTCAGTACCAGAGAGGTAAAAAAATTATATTTGTGTTCATTCTTAAGAAGAGTTTCTAGAAGATCTTTAAGGCTCAAGCACTGACAAGGTTTATATACTGTCTGTAGAAGATTTCTTGGATTGCGCTCCATCAATGCAGAAACTCAGAAGACAATTCCAACACCATCTTTGGACCAAGGTGTATGCAGTGACACTCTGAAGTTACAGCACAGCTCTACCTCTTTAGCCAAACATTAGAGAAGATAATTTATCAGAGAAGTAGACTGTTGAGTTTCTTTCGAAGGACATAGCTAGGGAAGTCTTACTGGCAACCTTCTCTTTAGTAGCTTTTCAGACATGCACATAGATAAACGCACAGACGAATTCAGACCAAAAAATGCCAACCATCATGAAAAATTCATAAGTTGTTGAAAAAGACAGTGTTGAAAAAACAGCATCACAAGATCAGAAGCCTGGTGGCAGCTAGAACTCCTGTGACTGGACGTATTTGTGGGGTGATTTAAGTGAGATGGTCTTCTTAGGAACAAGCTCAGGAAGAACATTAGGTAACACCCCTCCTTGAGCAATGGTGACACAGGAAAAGAGCTTGTTCAGCTCTTCATCATTTCTCACAGCCAGCTGGATGTGCCTGGGCATGATCCTGGTTTTCTTGTTTTCCTGTGCAGCACTCCCTGCTAGCTCCAGAATCTCCGCAGTCAGGTACTCCAGCACTGCGGCCAGGTAGATGGCAGCACCAGGACCAATCCTGTGAGCGTAGTTCCCTCTTTTAAGGAGCCTGTAGACACGGCCCACGGGGAACTGCAGACCAGCCTTGGCAGATTTGGTTTTCCTTTGCACAAGGAGGAGCTTCGTGGAGTTCTTCCCATGTTCAGACATTCTAACATCAATCTACTATAAAAAGAGAATTAATAAAAAAACCCCACCCATCAGACACAGAAACTGAGCATTTAAGAGGCCTTTCTTCCTCCTCACTTCACTGACTTTGGAATGCCTTTACAAGTCAGTTTTCCCCTCTTGGAAAGTTTGCTAGTTGCTCCTACTTTTTTTTCTGAAGGAGCAGATGGATCAGGCTGCTGCTCTAGGTGAGTCTGACAAGTTTCCAGCCAAGAGGCATCTACAAGCTCAGTCAGAGCAGCAGGTCAGCCATCCATCTGCTAGAGATCCAAAACTTTTCAAGAGAGTAACATAGAATTTAAGACCAAGGTCTTCTGATCCAGTAGCAAAGGAGGACTGCTGTCAAGCAGAAAGGTTAAGCAAACTAGGCTTCAAGATACTTACAAGCTGTTCAGAAACCCTGCAGGGAAGCTTTATTGAAGCTGGTGAGAACCTAAGCTGTTTCTGCAATTATGACCTTGTGAAAGCCAGAGCTAGAAATTCATATCTTTATCTGAAGTAAGAACAAAGGAAAAGAACTTCTTCTACTGGAAAGCACTTGAAGGGGGTCTTGCCTTTCAGAGGTAAGAGGACCTATTGCTGCAAGATAACAGGCCACTATCAGGAGCAAGACTTGTGGGAAGAAGAAGAGCTTTGTTTTACATCTGACACTGAAATTGCTCTGCTGAGCACACTGTATATCAGGCTACTACAAATGCACAGGTATCACCTTCCTGTATGGTATTGCATCCATTCTAATAAGCCTCCTCACTTGTTACTGACATAAAGTCTCCGGTACTAAATAGTACCAATTACTCTTTGATGCTTAACACAAAACAACTAGAAAACAAACACAGGAAAGATCTGCTCTTGCATATAAAATTGTTCTTAAGTTTTAATCATTAGTTGTTTTTAAGTAATGAGAAGCTCTACACAGATGTGAGGAAGAACTAAATCAGATATCAAATTGAAATGCTTAAAAATACAATTTAAAGGTTTTTTCAAAGATTTTTTTGGGTCTTGGAAAGATAAGCTCTTAAAAATAGCCTACACAAGTAAATAAATTTTAAAAAATTAAAGCCCCCTTAAGCAACCTTCTACCAAACACAGAACTTACAGAACCATTATTTTACTCAGTTTATCTAACAAAGTATGGTGTAATTTCTTAAGAACAAACTCTTACCTGAAAAAGTTATTGACTTAGCCTCTTTTCCAACAATGCCACTACTCAAAGCTCCCAAACAGCAATTTCTGACAAGAACTGCCCTCTTTTATACCCCACAGTGGCAGCCATATCATTACCAGTTCTTGAATCATTTAATGCCACCTGAGTGAGCAATGATTCAGCCACTCAAAATAAAAAAAACAATCCAGACCCCAACACACGAGCAACTCAGTGCAGTTGCTGAGAGCATGAGAATTTGTCAGTACTCCTTGTAGAGCTGCTTAACACCTTGTTAGCTGATTTCCTTTGGAAATAAGCCTAATATTTACTCCCTCAGAGATCTGCAGTATCTCTGAATGGCAGTTCATTCATTACAGCTGGAAGGAGGCATACCTAACCTTGCTGTGGTCATCAAGAATTAAACGCAGCAACCTGTACCACTATTCTTTGTGCTGCCAGCAGTGGCCAAGCTGCTTTGTGTCCATGCTCAGGAGCCAGCAAAAGCTCGGGACCTCTGACATAGGGTTCTCTGAATCACAGAATCGTTATGGTTGGAAAGGACCTCCAGGGTCATCAAGTCCAACCTTTGTCCTAGCATCTCTCTAACCACTACACCATATCCTCCAGCACTGCATCTATTTGTTCTTTAAACACCTCCAGGGATGGTGACTCCACCACCTCTCTGGGCAGTCTATTCCAGTGCCTAACTACCCTCTCAGTGAAGAATTTCTTCCTAATATCTAATCTAAACCTCCCCTGATGCAACTTGAGGCCATTTCCCCTCGTCCTATCATTACTAATTTGAGAGAAGAGACCAACACCAGCCTCGCTACAACCTCCTTTTAGGTAGTTGTAGAGAGCAATGAGGTCTCCTCTCAGTCTCCTCTTCTCTAGACTAAACAAACCCAGTTCCCTCAGCTGCTCTTCATAGTGCATGCTCTCCAGCCCTTTCACCAACTTCGTTGCCCTTCTCTGGACCCGCTCCAGCACCTCAATGTCCTTCTTGTACTGTGGTGACCAAAACTGGACACAGTACTCAAGGTGCGGTCTCACGAGTGCCGAGTACAGGGGCACAATCACCTCCCTACTCCTGCTGGTCACACCGTTTCTGATACAGGCCAGGATGCCGTTGGCCTTCTTGGCCACCTGGGCACACTGCTGGCTCATGTTCAGCCGGCTGTCCACCAGCACCCCCAGATCCTTTTCTGCCAGGCAGCTCTCCAGCCACTCCTCCCCAAGCCTGTAGCGTTGCTGGGGGTTGTTGTGACCAAAGTGCATGACCCGGCACTTGGCTTTGTTAAACCTCATACAACTGACCTCAGCCCATCGCTCCAGCCTGTCCAGATCCCGCTGCAGAGCCTTCCTACCCTCAAGCAGATCGACACTTGTGCTTAATTTTGTGTCGTCTGCAAATTTACTGAGGGTGCATTTGATTCCCTCGTCCAGGTCATTGATGAAGATATTAAACAAGACAGGTCCCAAAACTGAGCCCTGAGGGACACCGCTTGTAACTGGTCACCAACTGGATTTCACTCCATTCACTACCACCCTCTGGGCTCGGCCAGCCAGCCAGTTTTTAACCCAGTGAAGAGTCCTCCTGTTTATGCCATGAGCTGCCAGCTTTTCCAGCAGAATGCTGTGGGAAACGGTGTCAAATGCCTTACTGAAGTCCAGATAGACAACATCCACCGCTTTTCCCTTATCCGCTAGGCGGGTCACCTGATCATAGAAGGAGATCAGGTTGGTTTCTAGGTTCAGGTTGTTTTCTAGGGCTTGTCCCCATTTGTCACACAGTCCTTTTTTTTTCCAAAGTCATACATAGCTGTGTTGCAAGGCATGATATGTCCTTTCTAGGGTCAAGAGCGTGGTGATAGCTGAGTAATTTTCTTCTTCAATAGATGAGTGCTGGAAAATTGAGCCCTGGCCTAACAGAAACTTTTGCTGGGCAGCTGGGTTAGGAGACATCTATTCTCTGTTACTGTGAAGCCAGAGGGGCAAGTTTTCAGATCACTATGCTATCTGGTTAATTTACAAATGGATTGAACTATTGGGTAGAAGAAAGCAAACAATTTTGTTCCTGATCAAAGAAATACTTAAAAAAATTACTTTTGAATTGGACCAGTACTTCACCACAAGTTCTGTCTTTGGGTATAAGTAGGGCTAGGGCCACACAGGTCATTTGTCTTTTCTCATACAGAAAACAGAAGGTGAAAGCATTTCTAGAATCTACTTGAGGACTTGTCATGCCTTGTGGGGTCTGTTTGGTGTGGCAGAGAGCAGGCTCACAGGAGCAGCATGAACGCATCCAAGAGTGGTATAATGACTGACATACAGTTCTCCAGATCAGCAGAGGGTGCTGTAAGCGCTATGCTTAAACCTGCACAAAATTAGTACCTTGCCTGAGCCTTCTACCATTACTGCAAACCTTTAGATTTTTACTTGGACCAAAGAAATCATCATTCCTGAGCCTGCTTTCCCTTGCCATGGTCAAATGGATGAAATAATTTGAGTTTCATGTGTTCATTTCTCATGTACCTCTCTTAAAGCTGTTTTTATTTTTTTTCATTTACAGGTATAAACACTCAGCATAAGGCTAGTTACATCTTTACTATAAGCACAAAGCTTAAGATCTACTTTCAGAAATTTTTACTTTCCATTGCTACAGCATCCTTCAGTTTTTCTCACTTCACTAGCTTAATTGCAGGCCAGCCAAGATATCATCAAATTGCCTTTGAGAACCAGGCAGCATACAATGACAGTTTCAGCTGCCCACCACCCTGAAATCACAGTGTCCACTCAGGTATTCTCTCTTCCCATTTCTGTGTAAGAACAGCTTGTAGTGAGTCACCAACTCAGGTGCATATAGCTCTGACTTCTGTCAGCATCATAAAACCTGGCCAGAAGGCTCTAACACCCTTGTGCCTTGAGCAGGCAAAGGAGATAGGTCAAACTCAACATTACCAGCAGAACTTTTTCAAATAAAAAGTTCATGTTTCAGCTACAGCTTAGGAAGTTGGTCCTAACCAGCTCCTCTTGGTGTGAGATACTATGAAATCTATGAGGTATTGCCCTGGGGGCAGATCAATTCTATTGCAGCTGCAGCAGACCCCTGGTCTCCAGATCAACAGTAAACCTCAGCACTCACTAGACAGAGGTTTAGTGTCATGTTAGAACAGTCTAAAGAGAGGTAGTTGTTCACTACAGCCTTATGAGCAGTAGGTCTTTGAAGCACAGGGTTACTAACTCCTAAAGCAGATTTAGCCTCTGAGACACTGAGCTAACTGCACTATGAGTTTGTGATGGAGGGCAAGTTCTCATGAACAGTTGTGTCTTTACTCTGACTGCTCCACAACAGTTACCTGTAACATGTTTTGAAAAGTAAACATGTACTTGACCTTTTACAAAGTTATTTGGGTGGTATGATAGAATTTTTTTTTTTTTTTTACATTTTCTGTGCTATTCCACCCCCAAAAGAAGAGCTGAAAAAAGAAAGGAGAACAGTGTTGCATTCCACAGACTTTATTACAAGCTATAAAAATGCATTAAAATTAGCAGGAAAAATGCTTGACAAAGCAGAAAATGCATACAAATTAGTGCTACCAAGTCCCATCATCTGTTAAGTGCACAAAGCAGACTAGGAAAAACAAGTTTCACTGGCTACCACCTTGTTCCTGAGAATGAGCAGCATCTCTGACAGTTTTCTTGGGAAGGAGCTGGGAATGGATATTTGGCAGAACTCCTCCTTGAGCAATGGTGACACAGGAAAAGAGCTTGTTCAGCTCTTCATCATTTCTCACAGCCAGCTGGATGTGCCTGGGCATGATCCTGGTTTTCTTGTTTTCCTGTGCAGCACTCCCTGCTAGCTCCAGAATCTCCGCAGTCAGGTACTCCAGCACCGAAGCCAGGTAGATGGCAGCACCAGGACCAATCCTGTGAGCGTAGTTCCCTCTTTTAAGGAGCCTGTAGACACGACCCACGGGGAACTGCAGACCAGCCTTGGCAGATTTGGTTTTCTTTGGTGTAGCTCCAGTTTTCCCAGCCACTGCATGTTTCTTTCCACGTCCAGACATTCTGAAGGGTGAGGAGACAAAGGGTTGGAGATCTTCAGATTTCCCAGGTGCTTGGCTACAGCTAACTGATAGCAAGAGGAAACAACAGCAAGGAGAGTTACACTTTCTGCTCTTCCACATCAGGAAGAAAGCTTGTTCTTTTCTTAAAGAAAGAGAACCACACTTCATTAATAGCAGGACAAAGATTTTAACTACTACTGCCCTTTTACAGCCTGCCTTCTTTTAGGAGAGAGGCCTTGTTGCAAAGTCAGAGGGGTCTGACAACCTATCAAGAAAGGCTTATTGAAGTAGATGTGAAGAGCTCAAAAGAAAAGCAGCTTTTCCCTACTGCTTAGAATGTATTTGGGATTGAGGCACAGCAGGTCTTCAGTAAGTTAAACACCACAACTGTTACCTCAAAGCTTATTTGAGGCCAAGCCTGCCTTTTATTTCAAGGGGAATCTGCATTCTAACTTCTTCCATTATCAAGTTACATCTTTCTTTCATTTTAAATTGAACATTTGAAAAATTCCTGCAGCCCACAACACCTTAAACCTAGAATACTCCAAGAGGCTTTCATACAAAGTTCTAAATGAATTCCCCAAGGGATATTCTCTAGCTGCTCTAAGAGTACTGGAGGTGTTCTGCACCAGGAAAAGGAAGAATTGACTTAGACAGCATAATGCAGACAGAAGAATAGCAGTTACTATTTATTTGAGATTAAGGAAATTCAGTGCAGTTAGAGTACTCTTACAGTTGGAGCACAAAATTACTCATTTAAACAATGTTTCTGATCTATGAGTAAATAGGACAGTTAGCTTTCAGCACTCGATTAACATGTAGGATTTTGTATAGCTTTTATAGATAGATATAAATATTTAAGAAAAGTCAGAATAAGATTTGGGAGGGAGGAACAAAAAAACATTCCAGCCCATAATAAAATCCAAGCAAATCAAGCCATAACTCCACATCCCTATTATTAGACAATAATTTTCACATTCTGATTACTCACATTACAGACATACATACAGACAGGTGCTACAAATGCAGCTAACTTACAAAAGAACATAAAACCCACAACAACCCCAAATCTTTCACTGTATTATAATTGAAAAATACAATAGAATATATATCCCATTACCTTCCAAAATACCTTATTTCAGTCTAGTCTGTGTTTTGCTACAGCTTGCACTCAAAAGCAAACAAGGCACATAACACCACTACCTCTACACTGGGGCCAAACCTTTTTATAGGCAACTTTTTCTCCTCATCAGTGAGTCACCTGGACCATTAATGGCTCATTCTCACAGGTGATTCTTCTTCCCTTTAACACCTGATTTGGGGGCAAATTAAGAAATACCTCATAGAAGCCCAGAACCAAATTCTTTAGCGAAGAGGTCAAGCCGTTTCCAAGGGCTGAGCTACAGCTGTATTTCAGTCTCACTGTAACACTACTAGCTCTCACCCACTCTGGCTGGAGTATTTCTATCTGTACACTGTGTGTATAAGCAGTTCTCTCTTTCCTGCTGAAGCTTGATAAAAAGAGTACATTAGGGAAATGTGCTTTATAAATACAATATATTTTTAGTTGAGTGGGTAAGGGGAAACTGTATTGCTTTATGGGTGTCCTTGGCAGAGAGGGTTATGCTTGGTTCACGTTGTGTCCGAGCCCCACGATGTGATGGGGCTGCTCCTAAGTTTTGGGCTCCTGCCCCCTCTTCTGGTAAGTCTCTGCCTCAGATGGGGCTCAGGATTTACTGTGGGAACAGAGGGGTTCTGGTGCCAAAGGTCCTTGGCAAGTTGCTCTCAGTTCTCCTGGACAAAAATCTCACCTAATGCAAATGAATATTTTTTAAACATCTTTTAAAAAAATGAATGCACACTCTCTGCTCATGCTCTTTCTGTGTTTGTTTTCTAGTGTTCAAAATAGGCTCTAAGCAGCAACATACAAAAGCCATGGGTGGAATGGTTTTTCAGCCACAGAAGATGACTCTTAAACCAGCAGGTCCTCCTGAAAAGCCCAGGCTCTGACAAAACAGAAAACTGTGTACAGGAAAACTGACACTAGCAGCTAAGCCTTTGGTTCAGATACTAACTGTGGGTCAGAGCCAAAAGACTTTGGAGCACCTGCAGAAGACCCCAGAACTGTGATCCCAAAAATTTTACCTCACATGCTGCCCTACCAGAAGGCTCCATAGCCACTTACTTTCTGATTTAAAGTTCTCACATTAACTGTTTCAGTGGCTCCATCTATCACTCAGTCAGCCACGTTTCCCCCAGGGATGAGCATTTAGTCCAAGATGGGTAAGGCTGAGTCTTCCTCCACCTCACGGCCCTGAGAGGTGGTTATGAGGCACCCTCCATGCATCCAAGCTCACCATAAGGACCAATGTCCTCTCGAAGTGTGGCTATTCATTCCTTTTAAATCAATCAGAAAAGGTGGCTGTGTCTTCCCTTCAGTAAACCAGACTTAATACAGGATAATTGCCCCAGCACACTTCAGGAAATGTGGGTGTTAATGGGATATCCATGATGTTGTAATGTGTTATAACGGGGCTTCTGAATTTCAATTTCAGGCCTGTGGCAGAGCAGAGACAGTCGTTTCTTTGCATGCCCAGGAGAAACACACTCTTAAGGCTTGCTGGCAGGCTGTGTGGGGGTGTTTGTCTGGGGACTCTGTGCAGGGCTACCCCTTTCTGGGCAAGCATGCTGCCCATTGGGCTAGCACGTAAAAGGAGGCAGAGGTGGGAGTGGGCCTCTTCCCCTTTCTCCTCTGCTGCTTGTCTTTGAGAAGAAAGTGCAAGGTCTCCTCAATTCTTTGAAAGGGCAGAGGTGCCTATTTTTAGGAAATGGAGTGTTGATCACAAATGCATTTGGGTCACCACAGTCCTTAGTGTTTGCTGAGTGATGCTTTAATACAGACTCCAGAATAAAATAAGAGTAACTGTTTGGACACAAATTTCTTGTAATGCTAATTGGCTATGACCCAATCCTAATAATATTTGAAGTGCTGATAATTATGTCTGATAAGAATAGATAAAATGTATTTTATTATTTTATTTTATTTTTTAACAGAACACAGAAAGAAAATGAAGAGAGAAGCCAGTGGAGAAATAAAGCGGGATAAGCTTTATAAGCAAACAGATAAAAAGAGGCTCAATTAAGTGGAAAGAGAAGAGCTACAGAGAAAAACTAAGGCAGAGGAGAGCCCCAAAACTCACCAACAGTATTTGGTTGCTCCTAGAGAAGTGTTTGCCATGGCTGACAATTTATTTGGGGTGTTTCTATGACAGTGCCCAGTTTGGTTTATGCATTCAAGTTTACAGTAGCTCCAGGACTGCTGAGCATGAGGAGCTGTGGCCATGCCCAGCTCAGCACGCTGCCTGGTTCCAAACCCATGTCTCACGGCCACGCTGCTTCCCCCACATGCCCTGCAGAGCCACACCATCCAACAAGGATAAGCCACTCAGGGCTGGGCAAGGAGGAGAGGGGCTCACAGCTCTGCCACCACACTGCATGGGTACCCATGAACTCATTTTAGTAAGGCTGACCTACTGAAAATGTACTTTCTCTTCCTGCCTGATTGCTTCACAGGTGAGAAAGGAGTGCTGGAAGGTGCTAGGAAGTAGCTCATTGTTTCTTTTTAACTTCTGAAACAAGAGTGTCAGAATAGGTTACATGTTTTTTAATCTCATATAAAATTCATTGTTTCCTCTTGTTTTCAAATTCATCTCCACTGTGTGACTCTTCCAAGGTGTGTTTAGCAGGCTACTTTTAGGGGACATGAATTTGTATCCCTTGCTGTGCTTGCTGAAGCAATGATAAAAGGGGCAATGCAAAAGCAGAGCTGCACTGCAAACCTGGCTGAGATCTGATGGCGAGGTTGTAGTGTGGGGTTGCAGAAAGGCTTCGTAGGTTGTGCCAACTGCAAGGCTGTGCCACCTGGAAGCTGGGCAGGTTAGGGATTGATCTGCTGGAAAACAGTTCTGTGGAGAAGGACCTGTGAGTCCTAGTGGACCAGTTCACCATGAGACAGCAATGTGCCCTTCTGGTGAAGAAGACCAATGGTATCCTAGGCCGCATTAAGAAGAGTGTGACCAGCAAGTCGAGGGAGGTTCTCCCCCTCTATTCTGCCCTGGTAAGGCCACATCTGGAATATTGTGTCCAGTTCTGGGCTCCTCACTTCAAGAG
>VZZY01009809.1:0-13610 GCA_013400335.1 Eurystomus gularis | reverse complement strand
TTTTTTTTCCTCGTTTTTTTTTTTTTTTTTTTTTTTTTTTTTTTTTTTTGCCTTGGTAGTCCAGAAGTACTGTGTTTTGGTCTAGAGAAGAGCTATGGTCTTGGGCAGGCCTACTACAGGCTTTATAGATTTAAGCCCTAGCAAAGCAGTGGGTGTTGTATTCAGTTTTCAAAGTAAACTTAGGTCATGACAGGAAGGAGCCAGAATCAGCCTGTGAGTGCTCACCACTGATTTTTCATGTATTTAAAAAACAGCCTGGGCTGCATCAAAAGAAGCGTGGCCAGCAGGTCGATGGAGGTGATTGCTCCCCTCTGCTCTTGTGATACCCCACCTGGAGTACTGTGTCCAGCTCTGGAGCCCCCAGCACAAGAAGGACATAGACCTGTTGGAGAAGGTCCAGAGGAGGGCTGCAAAGATGTTTAGAGGGCTGGAACACCTCTCCTGTGAAGACAGGCTGAGAGAATTGGCCTTGTTCAGCCTGGAGCAGAGAAGGCTCAGGGGAAAACTTACGGCTGCTTTCCAGTATCTGAGGGGGACCTACAAGGGAGGGACATGTAAAGGCCTGTAACAGTAGGATGAGAGGTAAGGGGCTCAAACTGGAAGAGGGTAGATTTAGATTGGAAATTAGAAAGTTTTTACCCTGAGGGTGGTGAGACACTGGAACAGGTTGCAGAGGGGGGTTGTGGATGCTCCAACTCTGGAGGTGTTCAAGGCCAGGTTGGGTGGGGCCTTGAGCAACCTGGTCTGTGGGATGTGTCCATGCCATGGCAGGGTAGTTGGACCTAAATGATCTTCGAGGTCCTTTCCAACCCAAACCATGCTATGAATCTATGAAAACTGCTATCTGACTTGAGAAAACTTCCACTGAGCTTCCCAACAAGGCCTGTTGGCCTTGTTTTGCAGGATCGCTTTTTAACTTTCAGGAACATTCTAGGCATGGATTTAATGATTCCCTAGCAATGGCCTCGTCTGGCAGAGGCTATGCTTGCCTGTCTCTAAGCATTTGTGTAGTCACACTGACTTGAATCTACCAAGGAGTCTTCCCATATATCCAGAGTTATGTCTGCAAGGCTGGTGCCTATGTGTCTTCTCACCAATGTTGGTGAGAAGTGGCCATTGGGAGAAGTGTGCTTCCCAATGTTGATTTGGTGGCCTGTTGCTCTACTGAGGCTCTGTACATGAGTGCTGTAGCCAGCATGCTTCCTGGTCATCCAGCTAATTTCCTCCTCTTTCCTTTCACCTTATGAGAGCTGCAACAAGAGTTGCAATGCTTCAAACTTCTGTACCCTACCATGACCTCCTGTATGCGCTGTGAGTGGGATGGAATAAAATAAAGTCATTCTTAGGGTACTGGTCTGGGGCTGCAAAGAAGCTTCAGCATCAGGATGATGCACACTGACTTTTGGTTACCATCCAGATAGTTACCAGTTTATCTGTCTTCTGTGTCTCTTGAAAAACTCGCCTGTGTTAAGTTCTGGAAGTGGTAAAGTTCACCTTGAATGCACATCATCCATTTCTCATTCTGTTCTAGGACCCAAATAAAGACACGGAGTGGAATGACATCCTGCGCAAGAAAGGTATCCTTCCTCCAAAGGAAAACCTTGAGGAACAGGAGCGTGCAAAGGAAGAGGAGCAGCTTGCCATCCTTCAGAAGTCTCTTGGTGAGTAATCAGCTTAACTTGGGCACCAGCAGCAGGATGAGTCTTGGAATGGCTCCTGGGGGAAGACTGTAAAAAGAAACGGCCAACCGTAATGTTCATATGCCTGTAAAGCAATGTGTGCTTTTCCAGGTCTGTAAAGGGTACCAAAGCTGCTTCTCATATAGGGTCGTCATCCATTAACAGTATCAAACAAGTACATTCCTGAATGTGTGGATCCTTCTAGCGTATATTTTCTAAAAATCAGTAACAATAATACTTTTAAAAGGCCCTATTACCTATGGTTAATGTGCCCCTAAAGTAACTAAATTCTGTTGAACTGATAACAGCTGATGAGTTTTAATCCTGGAATGATGTTTTTGCTAATTTGATGTTTCATCTGTTCTAGTGAAAACTTATGAGGACATGACTCTGGAAGAGCTAGAAGAGAATGAAGATGAATTTAATGAGGAAGATGAGAAAGCTATTGAAATGTACAGGTCAGAGCAGTATGCAGAATTTGGCTTTAATGAAAATTGGAGGTTTTTTCTTTTATATGCTGTTAGAGATTGTTGAAGAGAGGATGGATGTTGTAAGGCCTGATAATACAAAAAATGGGCTGTGTTTCTGCTCTCTTGTAGAGCTTCTAACTGTCTTTAGTAGGATAACTGGGTTTAAATTCAGTGTCCTTTATCTGCAGCCTAATTTTGCAGAGATAATGTGCACCTGCTGAGTGTGTGGCTGGGGATTCTGAGAGCTTTGAATATCACCTCCAGGATTTCTCCAGTTTTGCATGAATGAGATTAAGATGCTGCAAATGCACATAATTACAGTGTTGATTTTCCATTAGCTCTTTATCTCTGCTGTCTCAGGTTTTTTCCCCATTTAGTGTGGTAGTGTAGTATCTGCAGGTACCTCAGTATCTGCTGAGGGCAGAAATGAGAAAAATAAATTAATGAAACATAGTTGTACTTCCTTCATGTTGGTGGTTTTAACTTGTGATGCAAATATAGGAGCATCTATTTGACTATGTCAACTTGCATTTATTGCCCTGGGTTTTGAAGAAGTTTGTAATGTGTCTCTGAAGTCTAAGATTCAACCAGCTCCTTTAAGTGTTGTTCTGTCAAAAATGCATCTGTTCTCAAGATCTTTCTCATACCTTGCTATTCAGGCAGCAAAGGTTAGCAGAAATGAAAGCAGCTCAAATGAAGAACAAATTTGGGGAAGTTCTGGAGATTTCAGGAAAAGATTATGTTCAAGAGGTTACAAAAGCTGGAAAAGGTATATGGGTAGTCCTGCACCTCTACAAACAAGGGTAAGAATTTTGTTCTTAACCTTTAAACCTTTCAGAAATATTATAGACAAATGTGTAGTTGTGGAATTGTGGACATAAAGGAACCGTTTCTGGAGTTCTAAGAAATAAAAAATTGAATTGGTAATCTCATTATTGTTGACTTAAGACTGCTGAACTTAGCTCTAAAACAATGTTACCATGAAGTGGCTTTTTTGTACATCTGTACAGCAGAGCATGACTTGTACCGTACAGCTGCCATAGAGGTAGCTGCTGCCACTGAAATACCCAAGCTTTGGAAAGTGTTCTGGATAGAGTGTAAAGGGGCTGTGCATTAGAAGTATCACTGTGTGTCTTCAGCCTGGTTTCTAGGGCATAAAAATGAAGTGAACAAGGTTTTTTATCATGTTGAGAGGACTGGAAAACTTGTCAAAAATGTCAAAGTTGCTAGAATTTTCTGGAAAGGGTGACAGATACTTGATTTTGTTCATTGTCACTTGCATACTTTCTTCCAGGAACTTTTCTTTCTATTTTGCCCTTACTCATGCAATTTCTAAATATCAGATCTTCATAAACCCATTTATCGGTTTGATATAGGGGAAAGTTCTATTGCTAATATTTTAAAACAAAAAACCCACAACCCACCAAAACCTCCAGTGATGCTGATTTCCTTTGATTGCTGGAATACTGACAACAAAAGTATGCAGAAGTTACTTCTAGCACATTTGTCTTTCCATAAATGCTACTCATCGAGCTGATACTTCTGGCCTTTTTCTGGAGCAGATTACTGTCTAATTTGTCTTTTATTTTTTCCTTATGTGTGTCTGTTACTTCACAGAATTCCACTCTGTGCCTTAATAAATCAACATATGAGCAGCCTTGCAAGAAAGTTCAGAGATGTGAAATTCATCAAAGCTATCTCTACCACCTGCATTCCCAACTACCCTGATAAGAACCTGCCTACAATATTTGTCTACCTAGAGGGAGATATCAAAGCTCAGTTCATTGGGCCTTTGGTATTTGGTGGCATGAACTTGACAAGGGATGGTGAGTGGCTGCATCTCTTCTCTTCCGAGGGAAAGGTAGAACTGCTAAGCTGGGAATGAGAGAAGTGGGGCTTAGGAGGAGAAGGGAGGTACTAAAAATCACATTAGATTTCTTTAAAATTTTTTGCACCCTTATGGCTCAGCAATATGTGATTAAGGCTATCTTGTAAAAGCAGTGAATGGCTGAGTAGGCCAAGGTACAGATATTTATCTTACCTATGTGCAAGTATTCACAGCCTGTGCTGTATGAAACAAATTTTCCTGAACTTATTAAAGGCTGAATAGTAACCCCCCCACATTTTTATCCCTGAATGACTGACCTTGCCCCTGGTTACTTGATAATCTGTGCACTTGATAACTGATGCTTGCCTATTGCATTGGAGGGCTTCTTGTTTCATCTTCAAGCCAGTAATACATATTTGTCTGTTGTACCTTCCTGACTTGCATGCTCCCATGCAACTTTAAAGAGAACCTGCCCATTTGTCCAAATGGGGCTGCTATCCTGAAATTGGGCTGCTTCCTTTTCCTCTTGCCATCTCCTGGAGTTGGCAGGACATTAAACTCCTGCTTCAGTGGTTCAAGGGGCACAGGGCTCCATGAGGAGAGGCTGTTACCTTTCATGGAGGTTGCGGTTTTCCCTACACCTAATTCTCCTTGTCCATCTCAGCATGCTGGGTCACACAGCCTCATCAGCATGACATGCTTCAGGAGATGAGGGTGGTGATTCAGGTCTTGCAGAGCAATGTGCCTCTTCAGTGAAAGCCGCAGTTTGGAGGTGGTTGGTCAGGGAGGGTATCCTACAGCAGTGCTTAAAAGACAGAGGTCAGCAGTGAAAAAGAGGTTTCTTTGAAAGTAAATGTGGCCCGAATGTAACCTAGCGGATTTTACTTCAGTTAAAAGGATACTCATTGGCTTTCTGAGCAGGCATATTGGTCCAGATGCCCTCAAGCTTTTTCAGTGTCAGACTTTAAGGGCATCTTTATCTGAAGTGAACCACAGTTAAGGACCATTTCAAGGTCCCTGCTGAATGATATCACTGCATATACTAGGATAGGAGGCAAAAGTAGTTTTAGTAAAACCCTGAAGTTTACAGGGTATCTTGAGTGTGTGCTGTAGAAAATGCTCCTCTGCCTTGAACTGTCAGAAGGGGAAGAGCTCACCAATGAGATGGCTGATCTGAGAACAGCTAACCACAACAGATGACTAATGATGCACTGAAATGAACAGTGGTAGCAGAACCTATGGTTAGCTTTCTGCCATTTTTAGCACATAAATAATTAATTTTGAGGTGATCCAAAGGTGACTGAGCCAGCTTAATTCATTCATCACAGAAAGCTGGGCACTGAAATTCTGCACTTTCTTTTATTTCTTCCTTCCTTTTCCTCTAAGCCCTGGTGACTTCCATTGGAGATTAAAGAAAGTGTGAGGTTGCATTCATTACTTTGTAATGTCTGAAGGAAATTAGATTTAATGAGTCTTGCCAGCAGGGCTAGAAGAAAGGTTTCAACTGAATGTGTTGTATTGACTTTCTACCACTTCGGGGAAGCAATCCAGTTTGGGCCCGTGTAGTAATAGGCCTACTACTGGTGGTGGACTCTCTCTTGCTGTCTTGCTAAGGAACTAATAATCAGTATATGCATAGTGAGAAAGGGGTGAATTGCATTTACAGAGTACAACCCTGAAAAATACCTATAATTCAGATGTGTAAATGGAATTGCTACAGTTTTTTTGCCCCTCAGCAAATCTATTCCCTACCTCTTCTGATTGGGATGAACTTGGTAGTTGTAGTATATGAGCAGTATTCTTTTACCAGCAATAGATGGGCAAATCTGTCTTCTACCCTTACATGGTTGGAAGGAGGTGGGATTCATTTTCACTGGGAGAGTTGCCTCTAAAGCTGCTGCTCTGTATCAGTCACCTCTTTTGCTCTCGTGGTTGTAAAGGAAGGAGGCACTGGGGATGCCACTGGTGGACTGCAGAGCAGTACCTTGAGCTCCGCACCCTGGGCTGAAACCTGTGCCAGTATTAGAGACTGAAGGGAGGGCTCAGCTGGAATGGGTGTGGGAGACAGGGCAGGGGCTGGGACCTGGGGGTGGAAGAGGAGGGAGAGGAATAGAGCAGCTGGTGGTGATGGCAGGGTGATAAGAGAAGTCAGCTGGGGAAGCAAGGGTGGGCATTTTCCAGTTTGCTCCCCTGCATTTGTGGCTCTCTTGTTTTGCTCTGCACAGAACTGGAGTGGAAGATTTCGGAGTCAGGTGCCATCAAGACAGACCTGGAGGAGAACCCCAGAAAACAGATCCAGGACCAGCTCATGTCTTCAATCAGGGCATGTGTCCCAGCGAGTGGGGAGAGTGACTCAGAGGATGACTAACTCCTGCAAAGGCATCAAGGTTGATACAATACACTTGCAGCCAGTGTTGCCATCTAGAACACTGGAGACACTCATCAGGATCTCCCTGAGCCGCAGAAGAGTTGTATTTCAAGACAGTCATATATCTAGAAACTTCTAGAAACTAAAAAAGTTTCTTTTTTTAAAAAAAAACTTATTGCATCTTCACTTAGGATCCTGAAAGACATTTTATATTATGAAGCCTGAGTAAATCTTACTCAAAGTTTTAAAATATAGACATCAGTGGAAACAGTGGTCTCATGTTATTATTTTTGTAGTAAATTGCTGACTTCTCTAAATGATCTGAAATATGAAGTGGCCTAAAATGCATTATTTTTGACAAACTTGGCTTGTGTAAATCAAGTCTAAATAGCTGGTCTTAAAAGACTGGTTGTAGCACTTATTTAGGCCTCCTCTTAGCCTATTGTGTGTAGACTTTTGACAGCCTGGACTGCATGGAGGGCTAGGGGAGGTGACTTATGATGCAGGTGACACTGAAGGTGGCATGTAGTCCTTTGCAGAGGTGTGCTGGCAGGGAGACCAGCAGAAGGCTGTGAGATGGGACCCCAGACATTTTGAGAAAGGCCTTGGTGATGGCCAGCATCTCTTGGGACCTGCTGAGTCCAGAACCCCCTTTCACTTAGCAGCAGTATTTTGCCTTTCACAGAGGCTGAGCTTCCTGCACCACTTTATCTGCTAATTGGGAAAGAAAATTCAAGATGGTGGTGCTCGAGCGTGAAACTGCTGACTTCTTCCACAACATCAGAAGTCTGATCCATTATTACAGTAATGCCATTGCGAAATAGGAGGGAAAATTGTTTGAAGACCTGACATCTTTTTATATTAAAGCTTTCCATCTTATAGGTACAGTAATAATAATTGAGGTCTTAAAAGAGAATGAAATACTACCTTAATCAGAACAGCTCACTTATTTTGGGTTGGATTTAATGTCCACCTACACCTTCAATTTGTCTACACTTGAGCTAACAAGCTCCAAGAGCTTTTGCTTAACAAGGCTGCCCCAAGGACATTTTGTTACATTGCTGATGGATTCTGTGGGTGGATGGTACAGTATGCAACACTCAATAAGCAGCAATTTTTTTAAAGTTTTGTATTAGTTCATAGTGACTTTTAAGCATGTTTTCTTCACTCTGTCTCCCCAGTCAAATCAGCATGTAGTTCAAAAAACAAGTAACTGTTTCTTAAACTTCAGATGAAGTTATAAGATCCTGATGGAGAGCTTCCTCTTTGAATGGTGATTTGAGTGTCACTTAAGTATCCTTTCTTTTCACTTCTGAGTTTTTTTTGCAAAATAGCTAATATATTAACATTGTACAAGTGAGCCGAATACAGCAGAATACAAGCTGATAAATCCTGAATATTACTGTACATAGCACCATGCCTTTCTTGACCCTGGACTACCCAAAATGCTATTTGTACTTACCTATAACTTCTTACAATCTAGGACTGGGACAACTCTTTCTCCCCATAGAAGCCTGCACTTGTATGTTTTGCTTATCTTTTGTTTGTCCTCATTTAACTGTGTTTTGGGGTGAATGCTGAGCCCATGGACTGGGTTCCTTTTGGACTTAAACTATCTAGAGGAGCAGTCTCCAAAGGGAAAGTCAGTCCAAAGAGCTAAGCTAAAGCTAACCTGAAATAAGACCCTCTGAAATGCGTGTAGAGTCAATGTCACATTCTCAGTCTCTTCCTCCAGATCTGCTGCAGCTGAACTGTCTGGATTGCAGATGCAGACACAGCTGCCATACTCATCTCAACTTTTTTTTTTAATTTAAGGTTTATCGAACCTTCTGGGAAGGGGAGGTGGAATCAGCAATACATCTTATATCGTTGCTGTGACAACTTCAGTTTGAAATCTAATTTTAAAAGTAGGCAATACTTTGGGTATTTTTTTACTTCTATTACTCCCCCTTTTATTGTCTCCTCCTTCAATGTGTCTATGGAGGCAGAGTAGCAATAATGTTGCAGCTGCCCTTTCACTAGACCATTGGTGATTCCTGGACCACAGCAGGAGAGGAGCTCAAAGCAGGATGACCACTGCAGTTGGGTCGGGTTGCTGAGGGCTCTGTCCTACAGGATCTTGGAAAACATCTAGGGTTGAAGACTCCTCAAATTGTCCCATGCTTGACTGGCTCCAAGGCAGCCCTCTGTTCTTTGTATCCTGCACAGGAAAACACAGGCAGCAAGACTTGATGATCTTAAAGGTCTTTTCCAGCAGTTCTGTGAGTAACTACAGACGGAGGCACCTGTTGTCCAGAGCTTCATCCAAACCTTGTTGTTCCCTCGGGAGAACTGGTGTTTCAGACAGACATCCCTAGGATACTAACTAGACCAGCTAGAGGTAATCAACAGAGAAAGGTGAAGGACAGAGTGCATCTTGTGACTAGATCATACTGGCTTGCATGAACCTTAGCCAGTGGCTCCCAGCATAGAGTATGCGGCTTGAGTCCCCTTCTGGAAGAGGGGTGCTCAAGCCCTCTACTCCAGAAACTCCGCAAGTCTTCCTTAAAAGCTTCCTGCTTTCTCCTATCCACTGTCATAGTGATTCTTGTTCCCTAATCTGCAAAGTAAGCCATCTTAGATGAGATGATGTCCCCTCACCAGAAGGGCTCATGCCTGATGAGGTGCTGCTTTGGGTTTGAGCCTCTCAGGCAGAAGTGAGAATTGAACTGAATTGCTGATGTTTTTGGCATGCAGTCTGATTAATACCCTTGGATAAATAAGAGGGAGATGGGACTTGGAGCTCTTGTCATCACAGTCTTCTCTTCCAGCAGGGTCTTAAAAGAAAACCACAGCTACCTTTCTCTTTTGTACAGAGTCTAACGTGTTTTGTGGGCTCTGGGCCCACCAAGTGGACTAAGCTCCAGAAGAGAACCAGGGCTGTGTATGGGCATCTGCTTATCCCACGCTGCTCAGCTGTGGTGAGCCAGATAACCCATGCCCATGAATGACACTTAACGGCACCCCAGGTAGTAGCCTTTCCTCTACAAGAAGCAAACCAGGCCTGCTCAGGAGATTAACCCAGGAGACAAAGTAGGGAAGCAGGAGATTGCCTCTTCTTCTAGTCTGCTCCCTCCTGTCAGGACTACAGCAGGAGCTGCCTTGCCATTTAATAGGCAGCATTGAGCAACATTTAAAAATTCAGGAGAAATGGAGACAGTTTGACTTGTACCATCTTTTATCCTGAGCTGCTTAATGTGTTGACATGTTGGGGGATGCCATTTGAGGATGCTGTGCTGAAAGGGGCAGATGCGAGAATAATCACAAACCAGAAGAGGCTGATGTTCTGCCCAGCTGCTGAGACCCATGCAGAGCAATATTTCAAATGGTCTCTGTTCTTCTCAGTATTTGGCTAAGTGTGAAAACAGCTTCTTGTAATCTTGTTCTTTCTTGCCAATCATCCCTGCTCAAGGCCTTTTGTAGAAATTAGGTCTCTGCAGGAAATGGATAATGAGATCTGTTTAACCTTTTGGCAGAGCAGAAGCTATGGAAGCACACAGTTAAGGGGAATGAGCTTTAGCTTAAAAGGAAGCTGGCTGCTAAACAGCAAACCAAAACAGCCAATTAATGTACATAGCAGAATGAGGCGATATAATGGGAGAAAATAATTGGAGAGCGTGAATTCTCATTTGCCAAGGTTTGGGGCGTTGTTGCTAAATGCACTGTCAATATTTTTGCAGCCTGTCAACAGTGCCAGATCAATGCTTGCTTCTCATGGGTGTGAGAAGGGTCTCTCTGTCAGCTGTCACAGAAGTCAGAGGCAGCGATCCTATAAACAGTGCTGAGGCTTGTGTCAGATACTGTCCCGGGTGCTGACTCATCCCATGCTGCAGCCGTGCCAGCAAGTGAGGGGGGGGGGGGAAGTAACCGTGGACCATAGACAGGGGCAGATGATGTGTCATTAGTGGAGAGTGACTCTGGAGCTTTTTATGTGAAATACGAGTGAACCACTAGTCATAAGAAGGGTTATGTGAACAGCCACGTTGAGGTTCTTGGCAGGGTGCCCTGATCCGGGTAAGTCACCATTCTGATTTTCCTTTTCCCAGACCTGCTTGCATTCACAATCTGCACTCGCCAGACCTGGAGGGTAGCATTTTACATCCACTTCACATGCAGAGGAAGAGCCAGGGGTTGTGCAAGCAGGTCAAGGCTGTGGAGGGGCAAGCTGAGCTGCCAGTTCTCCAGGTACTTAATCCAACCACAGTCAGGGACCTACACGTAGGCAGAAGTGTCTACAGGACTGTGATTGCAGGAGGTGAAATGGAGTATCCTTTGAATACCTGTGCTGTGCTGTACCTGTTTTGGTCAGGTGCTCCTTTCCCAGGGCTCAGCTGAGCCTCACCTGACTTCTCTTTGCGTCTGGCCCATCACCTCCCTTCCCAAATACGTTCAGGTGAGTATTTGGTTGGCGTTACTGCTGGGAGTAGTTTAACTTAGGTGAGATGATTTGCTGTGGGTGCAAACTTCCAGCTTTGCTGGATCAGTGTACAGAGTAAGCACACGATGTTAAGCCGTAAATCAGCGTGACATCTGAGAACAAATAGTTGTTTCTATAGAGTCCATTAACGTAGCTCTGATCTACAGTGATTCCCATGAAAGTTACGCTGTACTTTTTATTCCTGTATTATAAACTCAAGTTCACAATAATTTGTCATTATTCTCTGGAAATCTAAGGAAGTTCCCTATTTCACAGGCTGTGTAGCAATGGGAAATGAGACTTCTAATAGAAACCTCAGTAACTTGGTTTGGACAAGCTCTTGTTTTGTGAAGTGGGTATAAAAAGCACCATTATATGAACCTTTTGCTACACATTTGTTGGAATTAGATCATGTCTGAAGAAACTTTGCTGTCATTGAGATCAAAGGGGAATGCTTTCCCTTCTCCGTTCTTTTAAATCACTCCATTGCTAAAACTAATCTATTCCCTGTCAATTTTTTGGAAGGCAGTTGAACTCATTTCTCATTACAGCCCATTATAAATCACTCCTCATTTCAATCTCATTTAGCTAATTCAGTCATCAAAGGATTGCAGGAGGAATAAATTCTTTATTGATGCATTTAGCTCTTCATAGAATTATGAAAAGTATTGAACTTCTTAGGTCTATCTATTTGCAGATGCAGGGAAATGGCTTCATTCCCTCCTGTGGAAGAACCATTAAAAAAGAAAATCCAAGCAGCGAGAGACTCTCTGTAGGCTTGTGTGGGAGAATGATGAAGGATCTGATTTTTTTTTCATATAATGTGTTAAAACTTTCATGTCTTAGCACCACGCCAAGTTTTTCAGGACTTCACCAAATTAATTTTAATTTACAGAGCTGGCTAAAGGAATTGAGGTCTGATTAAAAAAAAATGGCAGGAAAAATATCAAAATAATTCTGAGATTTCTGTTCAAGACTTCAAATGTTAAATAAGCAAGGAATTGTATGATCTAAGGCAGAACAGTCCATGTAACAGATGTTACTGGACAATTAATGAGATTAGTGTGATTATGCATATTTGTAAGCCTCTGGTTCAATATGTCTACTACAAGAAGCCTTATTTCTTCCAGTATATTGAACAGCTTAATCACACAGATGTGTATTGTGGAGGCAAAAGTTACAGCATTTGCTAGAGTGGGCAAGTCTTGATACAAGTCTCCATACAGCTGTTGCCTACCCCCGAAATGACACTGACACCCGCTATAGTTGTGTGGCAATCTGATTCCGTTTCCTTAAATATTCATGGGCATACTTTCATTTACAAGGAGGGCAGCAGAGCCAGCTACTGAACTGCTTGCAGCTTATCCTTCTGTGAAATAGTACAGACTGTCTGGGGGTGTTGGGAAACTTCATTAATTATCTGTCCATATGCAGATGATTTCTGTTATGTAAAGCTGAAAGTAGAGATGTCCTGGATCCCTCAAGTTCACTGTCACTTTCTGTGGTTTAGTTGTTCCTGGCCTCAGGTGATAAAAGAAGTGATTGTGAGGGTCACCTTCCTGGCAGCAGAAGACCAGCAAAGATGGATCTTTGCCAAAGCACCAAGGCATCAACTATTTTCTTTAGCAAGAAAGTGCTGGTGGTAAAAGTGTGCCATGTTTGTTGGGATGAAGCAGAAACAGGAGAATATGCACAATGTGGAGTTGGGTTTCCCATCTGGTAATGTCCTCAGACTTCTTCAGCCAAGGTGCATCCCCCCTCATTACATCTAGCCAGCAAATTTAACAGTGCTGGGGAATGGGATGTGAACTGGATCCCATGGCATGAACCAAGTCTAGATCAAAGGGCTGATACTGGATGTGCTTGAAGAAGTTTCTTCTTGTCTTCCTTCTCTCCCTGAGAAGAGAGGGAGGGGGAGAGCCCTTGAGACAGTGGAAGAGATGAAGGGCAACAGACACAGGCAGGTAAAAATGAATGCAGTTGGGAGGCTTAAATGAGAAATCTGTTCCTCACTAGAGAAAAAGGGTAGATGTGAGGAACATAAAGAAAATTTGAGAGCTCACATTATGATGAAGATTCAGGAATATCTGGTGTTCAGATACACTAGGAGAAGCACTGTTCTTCTCAAAGGATGGGCTTCATATGAGTGGCTGGAGATTGTCCACTGAGGATACCAGAGTGGGTGAGAGCATTAAATCACAGACCAAGAGGAGAATTTTGGTGCAGACCCATGAAAGCTTCATCCTTGACTTCAGTGTATAGGAAGAAAAAGGTCAGATAAACATGGGTGCTCTGATCCATAGAGAAATGTTATGGGGTAGACTGCAAGGAAGTGCCACTATTAATGAATCATAGAATCATTAAGCAGTAATCAGGCAGATTTTCAATAAGTAAAATTGATCAGTAAAGAAATAATGTGTAATTCAAGCCAGGAAAAGATACTGCCGTATTATTTGCGTACTAATAAGCTGTGTTTAGCATGAGCTCAGCAAAAGCTATGAATCTTTCAGGTGAGAGGAGCTGTTTATATCCAGTTTTACAAGACACATTAAGGGCTAGCCTATCTTGGGCTTAGCGACCGGGAAATGACACGAGTTTTCAATCCTAGGCAAAGTAAGGAGGAGGGGCAGCAAAACTAATTCCATGGACTTCTAAAGGGAGGACTTTGGCCTGTTTAGGATGCTGGTTGAGAAAGTTCCTTTGGAGATGGTCCTAAAAGGGGACCAGGAAGGCTGGACCTTGTTCAAGAAGGAAGTCTTAACGGCACGGAAGCAAACTGTCCCCAGGTGCTGCAAGATGAACTGGTGGG
>VZZY01009803.1:0-25957 GCA_013400335.1 Eurystomus gularis | reverse complement strand
CCAAACTATTCTATGATTATATTTAATTAATTTTAAATTTTTAAATATTTTTAAAATAATTAATCTATTTTAAAAAATATTCCCCTGCGTTTCTTCTCATAACCATAATTTTGTATTTAACTGTGAACTCTGCAGTACAGTTTTTCCTCTTTATGAAACACATATTTCCTGAAAGTCACAGTTTCAATGTTATCGAAGAACTCTGCACTTGTTACAGTGTGTGGTGATACTTGTATAACAGTATAGGAAAGAGTATACTTACCTTTTCTTAAGAGCTACAGGTAAAATTTACTGTGCAACAAACAATAGTGCTTTCATAACACTGTATTTCACAAGAAATCTTCAAGCTTGGTGAAAAAAAAATACAGGTATGAGTTAATGTACAAACTGTTTCTGATATGGGTGATGTGGCTTGGAAGACCAGCAGAATTACTCCTCTTATTTCTCATGTTCTCAATATTCAGACTGGAATAAGAAATAACACGGACAGTAGTTTTTAACCTAACTGAAGATAACTCAACAACCACCAAGCTCACCTCTCTGGAAATCATCCGCTCTGCTATTGCCAGGATCTGTGACACTCGAGGCTCTGGAAAAAACTAGAACTAGACACAGAGTAAGAATACCTGTGAAACAGATGGCCAGAGAGAGGACACGGCCCTTGTGTTAGAGGGTGGCTAAATGGATTAGAGCTGTTTGGTTTAGAAAAGAGACAGCTGATTTGAGGATATGATAGAAATCTGTAAAGCCATAATGGTATAGAAAAGACTAACAAAGGAAGGAATATTCACTGTTTTTTCATAACCGAAAAGGAAAGCGATACCAACTGAAATCATTCAGCGTAAGGCAGGCAGAAAAAAAAGAGCAGATTGATTGGTTGGTTTCATATCATGAACAACTCAGTTTGGGGACTCACTGTCTCAAGTTGCTTTGGAACCAAAAGTTCCAAGTACATGGAATCAGAACTTGCATAGGAAAGATTATACTGTGGCTGTGAAATGCTCTTTTTTTTTTTTTTTGGGGGGGGGGGGGGGGGGAGGTGTTTGCTTTTTTGGCTCAAGAAGTCTGCCAAATTGCTGATTTATGACAGTCGAGAAACTGTAATACCTAGGGAAGAATTCTGTTCCCTAAGTGGCCCTATGAGCCACTGTGGAGGCAGGAGAAAGGACTGTGGTGTATAAACCAATACCAAAGGTCTTATGAACGTGAAGTAGACAAATTTCAATTTAGTATATTTAAAATCCCTAGTATGCTGGGATAGTGTGTTGTGTGTGTACTGGATATAGTTGGCAGGTTCTACTAATTAAGAATTATAAGTAGTACATTAGGAATTATAAGTAGAACATTACAAGTAGTACTGTTTAAGCAAACTCTCTCATTATGGCTTTTTTAACCTTTGTTTTCTTCCAGCTTCGTCTACGTGTTTTCCTTCTGTCAGGACTAGAAATTACAAAGAGAAAGGTAGCAAGAACGATCAAAGAGAACAGCTTCCGTATGAGGAGTAATACATTGACTAGGACATTTCAGCTTGGAAAAGAAACAGTGAGGATGGTAGATACAGTAGATGTCACCTTCTCAAGGTCGTTCATCACTTTGTAAGCAAGGGAATGGTAATCTTTGATAACACAACAATTAACCTGTATCGAATGAAAACAATATTGGCAGATATCAAACAAACAGAGCACTTTGTACAGTGTGAAATAAACAGTGAAAGCTGTACGAAGCTGCAGATACGAAAAGGTTACTTGGATTCCTTAAGCGATTCCTACCAGTATCTGAAGGGGGCCTACAAGAAGGCTAAGGAGGGACTTTTTACCAAGGCCTGTAGTGATAGGACAAGGGATAATGGGATCAAACTGGAAGAGGGTAGATTTAGATTGGAAATAGGAAGAAATTCTTCACTCTGAGGGTGGTGAGACACTGGAACAGGTTGCCCAGGGGGATTGTGGATGTTCCATCCCTGGGTGTCTTCAAGGCCAGGTTGGATGGGGCCTTGAGCAACCTGCTCTAGTGGGAGGTGTCCCTGTCCATGGCAGGGGGGGTTGGAACTGGATGTTCTTTGAGGTTGCTTCCAACCCAAACCATTCTGTAATTCCATGATGATTAGAGATAGGTGAATTTTCCTTCTGTTAATGAGGTGCCACCTCTGGTTGAGGAGCCACACTGTGGGCTGAGAAGACATCCTGGGGAAGTACCACCACAAACTGTCGCTCTGTGCTGGGAGCTTAGCTAAATGAATATTCAGTCTGTGCTGGCAGGGTCATTACTGTGTTTTGTTTCCTAAATTATCTCCTAATTTAATTTTATTTCACAGATCATTTAGGAAATGCCTCTTGATTTTCCTTCTCTCCCACCCTTCCTGTGTAATTTTTTATTTCATTTTATTTTTTAATATGGTGTTCCTTCTCTTTTCCTTTTTCTTTTCAAGTCTATATCCCAGTTCTCTGTTGTAAATACAGCCCACCACCCTTCCTCCTGGTCCAAGACTTCCTCTCAAGTCTGAGAAGACAGAAATGTAGTTTTTACTCTAACAGACAGATAATGATGAGAACTACAAAAATTACTATAAAGGATCTAATATTTCTTGAACAGAGTTCTGCTCTTATTGTGTGTCAGCATATGTTTTTGTAGGAGAATAATTTCCTTTACTCCACCTCATTTCAAGGTTCATTTCGCATCCTCTTCCCTGGTGTTTTTACTGCCTGCATTTCTCCCAGTGAGAAAATATTTACTGGCTGCTGCAGATGGAAAATTACCTGAATCTTATTCGTTTTGCTCCATTCCACAGACATATGCTAGACAAGAATTACATTATCTTTTTAATTACTTATCAATTAATTAACAATTATCAGTTGTACTTTATCAATTTTTAATTAAGTTGTTGGGGTGTTTTGTGGATGCTGGTGAGCAGCAGCAGTGTAAAAAATTAATTTTCAAAATTAGGAACATTTAGTCTAAGCTCTAGTGGGCATTTTCCCCAAACATGGTGACTAAACTTTTCCTCACTGGACACTGTGATGCTATAGAGGTTGACAGGAGCTTACTCAAAAAAGCTTTTGACTTGTCCTAAACTGAAGAGTAAGCATATATTCCATCTTCTGTGTCATGCTGGAAAGGAAGGCTGTGGAGTCCGTCAGCTGGAAGTATGCTTACCTGAACAACAAAGGGAGGCAGGTCTTGCAGCTGGTAGGGGAGAATTTGGCAAAGTATGCTTATTTTATGCTTTTCAAATATTGCTTACTTGAGCTTTTCATACCTTCCACTCTAAAAGATTCTTGTTGGTGTGACTTTTCCTTCTCTAAAATCCATTTAAAAGTATTAATTGCAGGATTAGAGAAGGGATTGTCCCCCTGTATTGGCCATTGCGGAGGTCACATGTCCAATACTGGATTCGGTTTTGGTGCCCTCACTCCAAGAAGGACATTGAGGCGCTGGAGCGTGTCCAAGCAAGAGCAATGAAGCTGGTGAAGGTCTAGAGCACAAGTCTTACAAGGAGCAGCTGAAGGAACTGTGGTTGTTTAGCCTGGAGAAAAGGAGGCTCAGGGGAGACCTTCTTGCTCTCTCCAACTACCTGATAGGAGATTGTAGTGAGGTGGGGGTTGGTCTCTTCTCCCAATAACAAGCGATAGGACAAGAGGAAGTGGCCTCAAGTTGTGCCAGCAGAGGTTTAGGCTGGACATAAGGAAAAATTTCTTCACCAAAAGGGTTGTCAAGCACTGGAACAGGCTGCCCAGGAAAGTGGTGGAGTCACCATCACTGGAGGTATTTGATTAAATTGGTGCATAGGGGCATGGTTTAGTGGCAGTACGAGGTTTATGGTTGGACTTGATGATCTTAAAGGTCTTTTCTAACCTATGTGATTCTATGATTCTGGGCAAAGACGTGGCTATGTCTTTGGGTAGAAGAATGAGCTCATTTCATGTGCTGCATCAGTGTTAGTAACTCAGCAGTTGCAGGTGATATCAATGGTGCTGTTTTTCCAGAATTAGGCAGAAAATACTTTTATATTTATTGCTATTACTGAATCCAGATATGGGGAAGGCTTAGGTTAAGCCAAGTCTGTGTGCCAACTTCTTGTAAGAAAAAAGTGAAATTCTCTTTCAAGAATAAAGTAGAAATTTACCAGCATTGTAGGTTACAGTAATTGCACTTTTTGATGAGAAGCAGAAAACTTGACATTTCAGAAAAAACTATTCAATGAGTTTTCACAAATTCTACAGAAAAGCAATATAAAAGGTAGCATGTCCATGTGCAGTTGAGAGTACTCATGTTTATACACATTTCCTAATGTATTTTTTACATTGGTGGAGCTCTAACAAATTTTTTTTTTTTAATAATTTGTTTGTTCATTTACACATCTTCAAGTAAAATTGCTTTAATACGCTATGTCTGTTTTACAAGGGGTTTTTTATTATTTTGCTTTCTTCGTGTGTTGCTTTGTGATTCAGTGGAGCTTGGCAATAATTTAAAAAGGAGCTTCTGAAAATGGTTAGAGCTAAATATGAGCTAAATAATTCTTTGATTTTTGTAAAGGATATAAATACTATCATGTTATTGTAAGCTGATAGTTTAAGTGCTGTGGAATCATCAAGTTGCACTTTAAAATTCAGAGAACAAGAGGATCTTTACTGTTAGCATGGGCTAGACTGTTATGTATCTCTAAATTGTTTGAGGGATTATGCTCATTCTAAAAGCAAGGATTATGTTTCTACGCTGAGATCATTGCATGGCACAGAAATGTGAATGTTCTTCCTTTAGAGATAGATTTTATGTGTCGGAGTGGGGAGGTGACAGTGACTGTACCATCCGGCAAAAGACCACATCATCTGGAGTTCTGCTGCTTTGTAAGAGCAGCTGGTTGGTTTAAACAAGCCCAATATTTGATTTTAGTAAACTGCTGAACCTGAGGATTCCCACTACACCGAAAAAGCTGGAAATCCTGTACATAATACAGAGAATATGAATTATACGCTAGACTACAATGTGTCAGCTACTGATTTGTCTGCATTTCTGTAAGCGTGCTCTGCAATTAAGCAAGCATTTCTTGGCCTAGTCTTTACAACTCTGCGCTTACCTGGTGCTGTTTAGCAGCCTGTCCACAGGTAGCAGTTATTTTTGGATAGCACATCAGAGACACTTGAAAATCTTTCAAAATTATCTTGGCTTCATTCTTGTAATTTTAGTAAAAATGCAAAATTGAAGGAGAAACCTGTTTCCTGCTGTTTAACACGCTTTAGCTACAGGTGTTTCCTTTAAAGGGTGTATACACTAAATCACAGAATCATAGAATGGTTTGGGTTGGAAGGGACCTCAAAGATCATCTAGTTCCAACTCCCCTGCTATGGGAGGGATATCCCACTAGACTGGGTTGCTCAAGGCCCTGTCCAACCTGGTCTTGAACACCTCCAGGGATGTTTAACACCTCCAGGGATTAAAGCAGCTGCTGAAGTTGTTGTTAAGCACAGATATACCTGTTTCTTCTGGAAGTTGCTGCAGTGTTGCTTAATACGCTGAGACCCTTCATGAAGTGTTTCTGGTAGGACGAGTAGTAGAGGGATTAATATGTGTGTTGTGAAAGGAGGTTGCATGTGGCTCCTGTCATGGCCTGAGAACATGGGAGCTGAGAATAGGAAACACATTCCTCAAGGAAGGGCAGATGGTACTTTGGGATGGACCAGAAGCCACCACAGCAGTAGAAACATGTTTGCACACCTAAATAAGAATAAATGCTTATTATCAGTCAGCATTTTCTTATGCATTTGATATAAAGAATCAACAACAAAAGGGGGAAGCAAATATTGAAAATAGCAATAACACTGATAAGGAATCTGGAAATTCAGACTAATGATAAAATATTCTGTATATTTTCAGAGTCCTAGAGCATTTACTCACCACTGAGGAAAGATCAGAGTTGTGATTCAACATCTCAACTGGGAGCATTAAACCTGATCTTTAATAAACAATTCTGTGGTAAACTTATCTACAAACACAGATAGAGAAAACCAGGAATTATTAGATTTATCCCAGTATGTCTTATACCCAGCAGCTCTCTCAAGGCTCCTGATGGGAGACAGTAGTGGGATTGCTGGTTGCACTAAGGAAAACCCCTTGTTGTGTAGCTCCAGGCACGCTGCTGCATGTCTGTGTTGAAATTTCCCCATCTTTAAAGGTGGGTATAAATATTTATTTAGGGTTATTACGAAGCTCAATGCTGGTTATTTGGATGATTTAAAAAGCAGTGGTATAATCGCTCATCCTCGTGACTGATGTGTACAAGGAATGCTCTTTCAATTTATTAGATTTATTATCTCTGTGAAGTTAATTAACTTTGTAGGTTGTAGGAGCATAGTTTTTATTAGAAAAAAACAAGCAACACTTATCAGTGAAAAACAAGCATCATTCTTTGGAGAATGTGAGAAATGTCTTATGATTTTCCACAAGCGAAAAGTTACCTTGATCCTTTTCACTGGTAGCACTGCTGTCGGTACAACAGCCTTCTGCCTACAGGTAGTACTAACTAGTGGCAGAGGTCTTAGAGCATTTTCAAGTCTATTTACTTTTCTTCTAAGATTGTGCTTTCTTTTCTCCCCTCTTTTGTAATAGCAACTTACTGCTTTAAGGAAGGAGCCGTGTTTGTTTCCGTTTCTGATGTTGGCAGCCCATCAAAGCAGGTCCTTTATTTTCTTCAGAAGATTATCTGTTTGATGCAGCGTTATAAAGGCATTTCTGGAGCCGTCCTACCCAGTGCTGTGATCCTGCCATAACAGACCCTCATATTTTCTTGTAGAATAATGTTTATTTAAAATGTGCTTAGAGGAACAGAAAATTACATTTACTCAGCAGCATTAAAATTGTGAGTGCTACCACGTTGAATCCCACATTAATACCTGTTACAGGAGGGTTAGGTCAGTATGTGTTTTGTCGTCTTTAGAGAAGTCTTAAGGGTACACTAAAATGATGTTTAGCACCAGGTTGTTAGTGTGTGTCTTTGTCATTCCGCATGGACTTCCAACATGGGTAGAATCCATATGTGACTTTGAATTATTGAACGTGTTGTAGAGCTGGGAAGCGGGCAAGTAAAGGAGCTTTCTCTGTTAGTTGTCTGATCTGGTACAAGGAATCCCTAACATGTTTCTGGACCCTGAGTCCAGCTTTCTCATGTTGGATTTCCAGAACAGTTGCCAGTCCTGATGTTTATGCAGGGTCTTCTCTGAAAGTAGCAACCTTCCCTAGAAAAGAAAGGTCTTCCAAAAGTGTTACTAATACCGACGTGTGTTGTTTCATCAACAGAAAAAGCAAATGAAGGCAATAGTTACTCAATTCTAAGGAAAATCTTTGTGGGGAAAATCTCCCAAGTTCAGCATTTTTTGAGTTTTAATTCCTAAAAATGCAGTGTAGTCAAATGCAGTGTTCGTTTCGTGCAAGTGGGTCTTGCTTCATATATGATGTGGTGAGATTTGTGAAGTAACTGCTTTGAAGAGTAATGCTTTAGAAGGTATCTTCTTGTCGGAGAGATTTACTCTCCCCCCTTCCTTTAAAACTGAGAAAAAATTATTTATCTCCTGAAAATTTCCAGGAAACTTAAGCTAAGTCAGAAAAGTAGTAACGTACTATTCATTGGTTGTAGCAATGCCTGTCATCACAGCATGTTGTGGCAACTGTGCTTTGATTTCTGGTGCTGAACTGATTTATGAAACTATTGTAGTTCACTGCTACTTGGTGCCAGCTGAGAAATCTCTGGAGAGCCAAAGGTTCACTGCTGCTCCATGAAGGAGATGCACGCCTCCTGCCCCATCCTGTGATCAGAGAGGTGTCTGCAAAGAGATGCCTGCAGTTTGGTTTTGTGATTCCTAGATAGCTTGACGTGAGTAAGGGCTGGGGCTGTGAGGAAGGAAGAACAGCAATGTCTCTAGGCAAAATTAATTATTCTCTTTAGCTGGTTCTGGCTTACGGGCAAGATGTTCCTCAGCCCTGGGATTGAAGGCATGTTAGTGCAAAAAAAAGTTGAGCTAAGCCAGATAGTTTACATGATACATCTTGGATGGCAGATGTTTTTTGTTTCACTCTTCTTGCAGCTTTGTCTTTCCAAGAAAAGGAGTAGTCTTCCTGTTGTCACAGTTCAACGTGCCCCAAACTTGGTTTTTTGTAAACCAGGCAGTGTAATTTTTCTCAGAGTAATGCTGAGTGGCCACTTTTACCACTGGTGGTAGCTCTTGGAAGCAACCACGGTATTTTTGAGGACTGTAGCATTTTTTGATGGTGATTACACAGGAGAACTGAGTTTCAAACTTAATTTTGTCTGCGGTAAGTCTTTATTGTGGTGGTCTTGGTTGTACTGTAAGTGAAGGTGAAGAATGGTTTGATGATGTGCTTTGTGGAATTGCCAAGACCTTGTGATCCCTGTTGTTCAAAGCGTTAATTTCAGATAGACCAGTGTAGGTTTTTTGCTTGGTATTTTGAGGAATCTTAATTTAAGTGACACTTTCTAAACGTAGATTTTTCTTTTTTTTTTATTTGATTCATATCTAAAAGAGTCATGAACACCTGGTTAAGGTAATAACAAGTGCTCTCAATGCTTTAACCTTCCCTTTTGTGCTATGCTCTTCATTTTGCTTCTGTTGCATGTTGAGGTAGGAGCGGGAGAAAACAGTGATTCGTTTAAATAAGCATTGGGTGGGGCTTGAATGCCCACACTGTGGATCCCTACCGTAAATATTGAGTGTTTAAAATTTTGTTTGTTTGTTTAAACAGATGCTTTCATTGTCTAATGGTCATTAACCTGTATTCATAAAGCAGTGACCTGTTCTAGTTCAGGCTGAAAATGGCAGACACAATGACACTGAATGAAAACTTAGTTTTCTGGGAATTTGTTCAGTTATAGATAAGCACCAAAAATCTCACTGTCAGACTAGGAGAGTTGTGCTGACTTAAAGGTATGATGTTCTCCAGGTCCTAATTCCTGCAAAAAAAGCCCCACATTACTTTCTGACTTAACTCATAAGGAATCACAGCTTTGGAAGGATTTAGGATACTGCCTTGTTCCCCTGCTTCCCTCTCCCATCTCACTTCTGGTTGCAATTTAGTACATATTCTTATTCAGCCTTCTAAATTAAAAGATGCTCTGATGCACCTCTTAAACATCTTAAATTTCAAGGTATTACTGAATGTTGATAGGTTTTAAGAAAGATGTGGCTACAATTGTCCAAACTGAATGTGTTTTCTTTGAATGTATATTTACAAAGTATGTATATTTTAATATATTTGCTTCTAGTAAAACAGTCCAATTATGTGAGAGGAAGTCTGCTTTGTATTTTAGGACTTACTACATTATTTTCTTCCATGCCTATTAAAGAAAAACAACAACGGAGAGCATATCTTTATGGAATTAGGCACCAGAAAAAAAGATTTTTCAGTCTCTGACCTCAGGGATAAGGAAAATCTGAAATTCTGCTTACCTTTGAAAATAAATTATTAGCAGGTGGATCTTTTCAGAATATATATTCAAGTCTCCTGGAACATTCCCACAATGTACTCTTGATAACGTGTGTTCATAGTTGTCAGTTTGCTGTGATAGTAGCTGTTTGTAGTGGCTCACTAGGGCTGTGCTTGAAGCACTTGTTGCTGTAATAATGTGGGTTGTAGTCAAAGATACATTTTTAAAAGTGAAATTTATACTTGCAAGAAACCTGCCATGGAGGTGGTCGCTGAAGAAATGCTTCTGCATGTTTAATCTGGGAATGAATAAGCTATGCTAACAACATAATTGTAGCAGTACAGTGTGCATCTAAAGGCCCTTTGTTATGGTTGCACCTATGTTGGGGGTTTTTTTGTTTTTTTTCTTTTGCCTTGACTAGGGTCAGCAGTGTGAAGTGCAAGGTGGTAAGAGTCAGGGAAGCTGGAGATGGGGTGCGATGAGCAGTTGTGTGCCCCACGCACTCTGCCTTTTAGAGAGCTCTGAGATGATCCTCAGGTTATCGGAAGGGTGACAACGCTCTGTGTGAGCACGTCAGTGTGTCAGAGAGTGGCGATCGCAGTCCTCTAAGCAAAAGAGTGTGGAATACTTAGTGTGGAAAAAATGGGGAGTGTTAGTGAAGGCAAAAATGGGAACGAAGGGTGAATGCTGATCTTGAAACACTTCTTGAATGAGCTGTCAGTTGTCATACAGCTACAGGTGTGAGCCTGGTGATCTGTTAAACTGCAAAATGTTAACACATTCGAGACAATGCCTTGGAGAGCTTCAATGCTCATAGTTGGAGAGGAAACATAATTTACCAGCTTATAATCAAAGAGATGTTTTGCTCAAATGTATTAGGAGACCTTCAAGATTGATTGCTATCATCTTGCTTACTTTCTGACATATAAATACAAAATTGAGCATTTCAGTACATGTTACAGAATCACAGAATTGCCTAGATTGGAAAAGACCTTTAAGATCATTGAGTCCCATCATTAACCTAACACTGACAAGTCCTGACTAAACCATATCCCCAAGCACTACATCTATATGTTTTTTAATACCCCCAGGGATGGGGACTCCACCACTGCTCCAGGCAATGCCTTCCAATGCCTGAAATGTTTAAACAGCAGTTCCCTTACAATGTAAACTGGATTCTTTAGAGAGGCTACAGTTGGTGGCAGGAACTCCAGCCAAGGAGTTGTTCCTGTATTTTTAGCACTTTGCAGTCACTGACCACATGAATATATTGTGGTGGTCTTCACCTTCTGTCACTGGTTATAAAAGGCTAAGGAGTGTTATAGCTACCTGCTTCAAAAGAGGATCAAAACATGGTATTTCATAGAAGGAAAATGTATTGCTAATACTTTATTTTCCCTAAATGAAAAATCTGGTGAGGTTTTCTGAAGTTTCTGCTTTAGGACCACTTCATCTTGTCCAGATAATTTCTATAAGCATTAACCACATTATGCACTTTCTGTTCATACCTTAATAATTATTAACATTTTAAAGATATTGAAGTACCACTCTTAATTTTTACCATTGGGTAATGTGTATTACAGCAGTACTCACACTGCTCATCACCTTCTAGGCATCTGATTTAGAGTTATTTCGATTTATTATCGGTATCTAATCTAGATTTAGACTCATTCAATCAGAAGAGAGAAGGGGGGATGGTTCTTGAAGTGCAGTTTTGCATGCATCCTATATAAGACCCTTTCATTGAGGCCACACTAAAAGAAAATTAGTATATCCTAATACCCTTCCAGCTTTTCTGTCATTCATATCCCCATTGAGTTTCTGGCTTGGTTTGGGTTTTTTAACTACTTGTATTTCCCTCCTAAGCAGCGGGGGTAAAGATTTAAACTAGTACATGGGCAAGGAGGATGACGGCCTTAACAGGACCTTCTAAAAAGGAGACATGAAGTCTTTTTGGAAAATGTGTTTGCATATACCGATAATCGGAGATGAGAGATGATTAACATATTAATGTGTCTGTACTGGCATGTGTGTCAGCTTGCAGTCCCTTGCTTTGTTATTATTCTCTGAAAATCAGTGGAAAAAAGCTGTTGAAATTTGGTAGATTCAAAGCTTTGAAGTTAGGTTTATGTAGGAAGAGGAAGCATTTGATAGTAACTGTCTTTCAAAGTGCTGTGGTTTTTAAAGCAACTTGTTAGTATCTCATCAGAAGAATTATTTATTCCCTTGACTCTCTTTTGTTGAGCAATACAAATACTTGAGGAACAGATTAGCAGTTCTTTGGAAGCAGTAATGCTTAATAGAATGGTGTTTAAATAATAGCCTTTTAATGCAGTTTTGGGGGTTTCCATTCAGAATTTTGGCTAATTCTTGCATTCATTGATTTGAAAAATTAGATACTTCACAAGAACTTCCTGACTAAAACTTCCTCCTACTTAAAAACCAAAGTCAATTATTGCTGGCAAACTGCTTTTCCTGCAAAGGACACACACCCTGACCTTCATACAGCAGGCTGGAGCATTTCTGGAAGTCACCCTGGTTCTGCCTGGTATATCAGCAAAGCTCTGTAAACATGATTATTCTCTGCAATTTCTCTTTTTTATTTTGAGGCTGTGATATTTTATAGTTGTTTGTGGGTTTTTTTTAAGCATTGAAGAAAGATAAATTGAAATTATATGCTGTTTAAAAAAAACCCCACAACCCAGAATGTTACTTCTTTGTCAGCCAAAAAGAACATATTTTTGTTAGCAGTCCCAGTTTTGTTTTTAGAGTATTGGCAAGATGAAGGATGAGTCTTTTTGGCAGCTGTAGGGTGTTAACCCTGTATGAGATCCTTTAAGTGACATTGAATGCCATTCGCTTATCGGTGAGCCAGAGGAGTATTTGGTTCAACCAGGGTATGGGGAGCAATGTGGATCCAGCCCGGGCTGCAAACAATCAGCAGCAACAGGAAACTGCTTTTGCACCCACTCTGAAGGCTGACAGAGCTTGTTGGAAAGCCGGGCATAAAGCAACCTAGCTGAGGAATTGTCTCAGCTAGTGCTTGCACATTTGGGAAGCACGTTTGTGTTTCATAATGTCCTTGCCAAACTGGTAGGAGCTGGGTGTGTCTAGAACTAACTTTGCCTCTTGAGAAACCAGGCTTTTATTTTGCAAGTAACATGTTTTATTTTTAAATCCCCAATCTGTTTGGTTGCTCAGTGTTTGCTTTTATTGTTTTTTTTAGGAGGTCCAAACATATGGGCCATCACCTCTGAAGAGCGGGCCAAGCATGACAAGCAGTTTGATAGCCTTAAACCCACCGGAGGCTACATTACAGGTTGGTCTGAGATTCCACGTTACACATTAACCTCTGTGTACACATAAGTATCATTGTAAAACACCCTGAAAGCTACATCCTATTTCCAGACCTTTGTTGTGTGACTAATAGCCACACTCTTTGGGCAAACAGCCACAGGTCATTACTAAACTTCTACAAGCTTTGGGTTAAAGTCTGGCAGAGGAACACTCTTCTGTTAACCCTGTCACTTATGCACTAGTGGTTATGTGCTGTCATTCTGTCTAGTTTCAAAAAAACCAGAGTATCAGGCAAAATCTACGTTTAGATGGGAGGCAGCCAAGGAGCGCTTAGAGTAGCTATTGTGGCAAGTGACGCCAGAGATGCTAGAAGTGGCTCTCCTCTGTCCGAGCAGTGCTAGAGAATACTGTGCTGTTAGATATCTTTGTTTTGGGGGAGGAGGCAGGGAGAGAGATGTGTACAGCTTGTTAATGACTACTCGAAGTTCCTTAACCCTTGGGCCTTCAGCAAGTTCTGGATAGGCTAATGGCATTTTGCAGTGACCTGCTGTCGGTTCCGCTTGTGTTCAGCTGCTTCTCCTCCAAAGCGATTGGGTCATGTGGCTGTGCACCTCAGAATTTGCAGGTTTTAAATTTAAGAATCTCCCTGTGACATCAAGAAAAGGCTCAGTTTCATTGGCAAAGATGACTTAATTTAAGAATGCCCCATTTTTTGTGTGTGGGTGGGCACCAAAGACCAGCCCTGATCACTCCTACCCTCCTAAATACCTGCTAACGCTGTATCTGGTGACTCCACTGCCCCTGTTTATCCTCATTTTTGTCCAAAAAAAGACTAAGGAAAGCATGGGAAGTTGTCTGTTTGGAACACGCACATCTTCTGACTAAGGGATAACTCCTACTTTGGGCGAAGAGCTCTGGGAGGTTGGTGTTTACTTTACCACCAGCTGAAAAGTATGCAGTCCCAGGGAGTACCTTTAGGCCACTCTGGGTTCTTGCCAGCATGTATGTCTGCAGGCTTTGTGCTTGAAATGAAAGGTTGTGTATGAATATAAGGGAAGAAAGAGCTGAAAGAATAACCTGAAGTCTTAGCTTTAAGCATCTGTAATTCCTCATGGGCAAACATAGACACCACTACCCCTGTTTCATTATGTATTTATGGCATGATCAGCACCAATTGATGTGGAACTTGGTATGGAATTGCAGAACAGTTCCCCTTCCCTTCCTGAAATACTGAAATAGTGGACGTTTTCTGATGGAACAGAATATTATTTAGGACACTATTTTTTAAAATTTTCTAGAGAGGCAGTATCAGCTAGTTACATTGCATGAAGGAGAAGGTAAGAAGCAGCATGCGCATCCTTTCCTGTAAAAGTAATTGGGTCAGGACTAAATTTTCATTCATTTTTACTTCTTTAAATCCTGTATCTATTAAACTCTTCGTAGCTGTTGATTTGTGACCTATTAAAGCTTTTTGTAGCTATTTGAAATAATTTCTTAGAGCAAAGATTCAGGATTCCAGAGCACACGGGTCTCTGACAGTCGCTGTCTGCAGGGGAGGAGTTAGGTGGTATGAAACTGGAAAGCTTGGCATCCAGCGTGCTGGTTCCTTTTCCAAATCTGTCCCACAGCAGAGTGATGAGGTCTTCTGAGAATCTGTGTCTCTAGTCTAAAAGTATGTCTTTGTTTCTTATTTATCATAGGTGATCAAGCACGTACCTTTTTTTTGCAATCAGGTCTACCAGCTTCAATCCTTGCTGAAATATGGTAAAGTATTCTTTACTATGGGAGATGTGTAGCATTCAAACACTATGTTTGGTGTGTTGTGTTGTTTCAAAGAGACTTTCAGTAAAGTAGGAGTGTTGTCCGAGTCATTTTTTAATTGTATGAAATTTAGAGGAAGGATTGAGCCCAAATGTGTGCAAACCCTAAATTAAAAATCAAGATCTTTTAAAATCTTTCTTATGATGTTAATTCCAATTGGATCATATTGAACACAGCCTTTTCAAACTGTAAAGTTTAGAAAGTCAGTGGTTGAAACAAAAAGCAATGTAAATTGCAAGGCTTTCATAGAGGGAAGTGTTTGTTGGACTGCTACAAAGATCATTGTTAAGCCTTGTCTTTATATTTGAAATAATAATATGAAAAAAGAGGTAAAAAATATTTTAAATAATAATATGGCAAATGAGGTAAATAATGGATTAATTAATTGCTGTCTAATTCAATAGTCAATCAGCAAATTCAATACCAAATTTAATGACGTTCGAAATACTGGTAACCGCTAAAAAATGGCACTAAGATTAAGTGTGGGGAAAATTACATGCTACTAAACTGGGGGTGGAAAATACACTGAAAGTAGAAGACAGGAAAAAGTCTAAAGCAATAGAAAATGTTAGTAGGAAGTCAGTTATAATACACTTGAAGATACCAACAAGTGCTATAATACAGGAACTGGAAAAAGTGCTGTTCTTTGCAGCATACAGATGGTGATTGCAACACTTGAAACAGATGTTTTCTCTGTATCTCCTTAATCTTCACTAGAATGCTGTGTTCATTTTGGGGTACTTGGTTGTTATCAAGATATATACATGCTAGAAGAGTCAGAGTGAAGGCTTATAATAATTCAGAACAACTCTCCTGTGAAAGAATGTTAAAGAAACTGACTAAATGCAAAGTTAGGTTCTTCTTAATACACTTAAAGTGCCCAGAAGACAGTGAGAAGGAAATTTTTGCATAGGGCCTTTGGGTTTATACTGAATAGTAACAGAATGGAAGGGAAAATGTAGGTCAATATTAAGTCTGATTTATTTTTTTTTTCTCTCACCTTATTTTATGTACATTCCTGTGCCTAGTCCTCACATGCTTAAGTATTAATAAGGTTTCATATTTTCTCTCTGACCAGAAATTTTGTCTGTTTATGTATTCACTGTTGCATCTATTTCCTGTTGTATTTATTTGGAAAAGTGTCAGAGGAAGAGAGGGTGGATATCAGGCTCTAAAAAACCCCACTATTTTTGAATTAATGGAGTTTTCATAGTGTTATATAGTGCCTTTAGCGGATTCCTGCATCCTCCTGTTTCAGATTCTTGCATTAATTCCTTACATTACCAGATGTTAGTTTAAAGTAGTATGTTTTCTATGCTAGTAGCAAAGAAAAAAGCAGAGCAGAGGCATGCAGCAGAGGCCAGGAGACTACTGCTTTTTCAAGTGTCTTCCTACTTTCTCAGTTGTTAATTATTTGATACTCAGCAACTTTAAAACTGGACTCTGCAGAAGACTGCTGAGTGGGTGGTCAAACTTCTCAAACCTCTGAGGGTTTGAACGTTGTCAAAAGTAGAAAAATCTACAAGTGGTTGCAATAAGTTTTCTTGTACAAAACCAGTAAAGAAATCTGATAGAAAAGCTTCTCAGTAAGTTAAAAAATTATATTTACATTTCTTCTTCGTGGGCTTTTCTAATTTTGTTTTATTTTGTTTTTAAGGACACTATCAGACCTGAACAAGGATGGGAAAATGGATCAACAGGAGTTCTCTATAGCCATGAAACTCATCAAGCTGAAATTGCAAGGGCAGCACTTGCCTACAGTTCTCCCTCCTGTCATGAAACAAACTCCAGTATTTTCACCACTGATGTCAGCTCGCTTTGGTACTTATGAATATATAATTACTTAGTGCTCAGAGGTAAAAAACCCACAGCTAATTGCAGCCAAATGCAAGCATTAATCTGACTGTGACAGTTGAGTGAATCAGTGGAAAAAACCCCAAGGGTATTCTGATTTAGGAAATCCACAAAGTCACCGTCTTGACAAATTTTATAATTTCATTCTTTGAAGACATTTAATAATAAAGGGAAACTTTCTATTGAATTTTCACATGAGGTGCAAGAAGAAGGCCATTCAAATCTGCCATCTGACTTGCAGGCTGTCATCTTGTTCGGGTGGTTTTTTTTTGTCTCCCTTCTTCTCATTCACCTATTTATACTCAGGGTTTTTGAAGTTAAAACAGTAAAGGTCAACATTTTGGTAGAAGAATTAATTGAAATATTTTTTCAAGATTAATCAGATTGTCTGTTTTGGTTATATGATCAATTGAATTGAATTATTTTAATATTTTTTTTCCTTTCTGACCGCATTTTGGGATTCCTTGCATGCCTGTTGTTATTTTGTTGTTTTGTAGAACAAAATGTACATAATTACTTCAGCTGGATTACAAAACCAGCACATACTACTACTTGCTGAAATGAAATGTATGCATATATTAGTCACATACCTGATTTTAAATGCCTGCCCATTGCTAAATCTTGTAAGTGCACTTGCATACAAGTGCTTGCATTTATAGAGAGCTATGGTTGGCACACGATTATTTTCTAGTAACCTTCCATCATCTCGTCTGCATATCGTTGTCTTCCACGAGATTCACCCAGTAATTCAAGTGCCCTTATTCGCTTCAGGCAGCTGCCTTGAAGGAACCTTTTGCTAAGCATGGGCGCACCAGTATGGACTTCACACCCATATGGATTCTTCCAAGGCCAATGCCTGGAAGAGGCTTAGTTCAGAAACAGTATCGGCTTTTCCCTGGAGAGGATTGTCACAACTTTTGAGTTGTGTTTTAATTCTCTCTCAGAGGCCAGGCATAGAAAGGCTTGTTGAAGAGCTACTTATAGCTGCAATTACAGAAAACTAGATTGTACTCTTGTGAAATATTACCTAAATCTACCTTGGGAATGAAATGCTTGCCAGGTTTTTCTCTTTTATTTTAAAATTCGTGATCTCTGGTATTTTTTTGTCTGTGAGCTGTCTCGTCTAAACTTTAGGAAAAAAGTAAATATTATACATCGTCATCTACTTGAACTTGTATCTCCGGATGCAGGTTGCTTTGTGTAGTTTCTCCCCAGCATAATGGACCCCATTTCTTGCTGGAGCCTCTGCAATATTAAATCATGAATTGTTGGATTTTGCTCTAGGAATGGGTAGTATGCCAAATCTGTCCATGCCAACGTCTATGTCTGCGATCACACCATTAGCTCCCATGTCTATGACCTCCATGACTTCCATTCCTCCTTTGGTTATCTCTGCTCCCCTGGTGCCTTCTGTCAGTACCTCCTCGTTGCCAAATGGAACATCCAGCCTTCTACAGCCTTTGTCCATACCTTTCTCTTCAAGTAAGTATAGCACAGTCTGGTGCTCGCTTTCAGAATTGTGACTCTTACTTTCCCTATGGCTGTTTTCAGACAGAATGGTAATACTTGCATGCAAGTTAAAAATAAAACAACTCAAAACTGTATTTTTCCCAAAGCTCACATTTGTCAAATCTAGTTAGCTAGTTAATCTTAACAACAAGAAACTGATGAGATTTCTTACTTCTCTCAAAGCCTTGAGTGTTTATTACAGGGCATTACCTTATACCCAGTTGCTTTACAGTTCTTTTGTCTTGTTTTTGTTTGTTTCAGCGCTGCCTCACACCAGTTCTTTAGGTCCCATGGCAGGAGGGTTTGGTGGTTCTAGTATACAGAAGGCACAGTCACTCATTGATTTAGGATCTAGCAGGTATGAAAATTAAGTTTAAAATGGTTGTATCTTAAACTTGAGTAGTGTGTCTTCCAAAGCTTAAGGAGCATTTCTGTTTTCTAATATGACCTCCCGAGTCTGAAAAAAGGTTGTTTTGATGTGCACAATAAATAATATTTTCAGTAAATCTGACAAAACTATCCAATGTAGATGAGGAGTTCGACTGAGAGAAGGCAGTGCCAAAAAGCAGGGAATGTACCTCATTAGGAAATAGAAGCAAAACTCACCAAGTGGTTATAAAAGCAATGTTTATGGACTGATGTGCTCATTCATTATAGAGGGCACCATGTAATTAGCAAGCCTGTAAGAACAGCATTTGTTATAAATATTTATATGTGAATTTGGTTTATGAATAATAGAAGATTAAGAATCTTTGTAATCAGCTGCTCCATTTCACTGATTTTTAGAGCTTCGCCATAGACAGAGTGAGGGACTAGGCTTATCCATCCACTCAGGCAGCCGGGGAACAGTCTCCCAGGAGACAGCCCAGAGGGCATCTCAGCCCCAGCCCAGCTCCAGAAGATGACTCAGAAGTGCTTGCAGCTCTTTGCTGCTGATACAAGGCATCTAGGATGAACACATACCTGACTTTGGGCTCCTCGTGCAGACAGACACCTGATGCTAGCAGATGTTCAATAAGATGACTGTAGGCATGGTGTGTGCTTTTGCTGGTCTTGTAGTGTTGCAAAGTCGCTCTCCTTCAATTGTTCCAGCATTTTCACCGTTGTGTTATCTAATTCCATGCAAAGGATGTCTCTCCAGCATTGTGCTCAAAAGGCTTTGTTTATATCAGCATTCTTTACTTTATTACCTTGGATAACATGACAGATAAGGGTTTTTTTTACTTGACAGAATAGGGGATTGCCTTAGACAAGGCAGGCTGGATTTTGTCTGATCCTCAGAGAAGGGACACTGAAAATGCTGGGAGCTTCAGGTCGAAGTTTTATAGCTATAACTAAACGCTCCACCAAGTGCTATTCAGCAGAAACTGAATAAGTTGGAAAAACTCCATTCAGTCTGTCATTGTCACTAATAAAAAGAATAGGTGGAGCTGGATTGTAATGGCTTTAGCAGCTTTGGATGCTGCTTTTGGTTGTAAGTTTATCAGATAAATTTTTATGCTCATGGTTATTCATTTGCATACCTCTTAAAGTTACTTAACGTGCGCCTCATGCGTCACAGCCCTTGTAAACATTCTTGTGAAAGTGGAATGTTTTCCTTTAGTTTTCTATAATGTTATTTTGCAGTGGTGCCCTGATGAATTACGTGGCATAAGTGCCTGTGATACCAAGGGAACAGGACCTTGAATTTAAGAGTTTCCTTTTAGATGTGCATCCCTCCTTTCACAGTAAACTTCCCTATTAGTCATGAAAATATTTATAGCAAGTTAGCAGAGGTAAAACTTTGTGGAAGTTGTTTCATGTTATCTGATGATTTTATCTACCTTCTGTTGCACTGCCTATTTGTTAAGGCGAGTAACTTAGAGTTCTTTTTCTCTCCTTTTTTTTTTTTTAATTTTTTTAAATTGTATTACAGTTCAAATTCTTCCTCAAGTGCTTCACTAGCTGGGAATTCACCAAAGATTGTGTCATCAGACTGGGCTGTTCCTCAGGCCTCCAGATTAAAATACAGACAGAAATTTAACAGTCTTGATAAAAGTATGAGTGGATATTTATCAGGTGAGTATGGCATTTCAGATGGAGGGGCAAAACCAGCAGCATTTTCTGCCTCTGTAATGTCACAGGCTGAGGGATGGAATCCCATCTTGGGATTTGACTTCCATATGAAACAAAAGCTGGAATTGTTGACATTCAGACCTATGCAGGAGCAAGTGCGTTTCAGCTACTGGTTCCAGTCAGACAAGAAATGGAAGTAGCCATCAGTATATTAGCTTGGGCTCTGTGTTAGACCTAAAGGGGCCTGAGGAGGTAGCAGAGTCCCCAGGTAGACTGGGGAAGCTACAGCAGTAGTCAGGGAAGAAGAGTGGCAGTGGTGGGATCTAAGTAGAGGTGCCTGAGAGCCATAAGGCTGTGGAAGTTAACTCCACAAAGTCAGCAGTCATTTTTCAAGCATCACTCTTTGGACTGAGACTTTTTTCTTATGACTTTGTAAAATGGGGGACATCTCATGATCGTTTTTGTGCCACATCCTCCTATGTATATGTATTAGTAATTGCTTAGATGTTTGGGCTTCACCTTTTCAAAGAAAGCAGTTCAGGAAAGACGCTGCAGTACTGCAGCCATTGATTGGAATTTTTCAAAAGTAATTTAAGGGAGTTATTCCTTGTTGACTTCCAGTGGTGTTTGTGCTGTGCCATGACTTTGTGGTGGTTTCAAAAGACGTCACAAAAGGTTAATACAAGAGTAGAGTTTTATGAAAGTTCTTATAAAAATGAATTACTCCCTGTAATGCAGTGACTAGAGCGCTGGCCAAGAGTTAGTAGATGTCAGGTCAGTATGTGTCTGTAGCTGACTAGATTTCCCATTTTGAATAAACACTTACCGAGCCTCTGCCTCAGTTTCCTAGCCTACAAAAAAGGAGGACAATTCTCTCTTTCAAGAGAGAGACTCTGCTTTTTATCTTTTCAGTTGATTTTTGGACTGAAGGTTTCATCAACCTGCCTAGAGAGGTGTTTAGTCCTTTGCTATCAAAGGAAAGCTGACAGCTTTCCAGCGTGCTCACTCAAGCTTTAGGTGGACAGTTAGCTGTGCTTTTGTAACAGCTGTGGGGATTACCATAAATATCCATTTTTCGTGTCAGCTTTTCTGTTAGGTGCTCTGAGTGGAAAAAAGTGCACAAGAATGCTTACATCTTCGTTGTCTTCAGGTTGCAATGCTTGTTGTTAAGCCTGGAAGTAAAGCCAGCTGTCAGCCACTGATGAAAAAGGATTAGATTAATATTAAAAATAAACATGCCCCAGTTCATGACCCATTTTTTGCTACATGTGAATCTTTGTTCAAAGTGTTTATTTTTATTAAAATCTCTTATACTTCCACTAAGGATTTCAAGCAAGGAATGCCCTTCTGCAATCAAACCTTTCACAGACTCAGCTGGCTACTATTTGGTAAGTTTAGTTACTGATCATAAATTCAGTGTGTTCATAGTGTTAAGAGAGGAAGTGTGCTTAGTAAGAAATGATAAAGGGACACCACAGATCTAAAATCATAAACTGAAACTAAGCTACTTCTTAAACTACTTTGCTCATTAGTTACATCTTCAAGACACCCTGACATAATGTTTTCACTTTGTGTCTATCTCCATACAGCAGCACAGATACTACTTTCAACTTCTGATTCTGCGATGCTCTAGTTTAGCGCAGATGAAGATTTGTTCATTTTAAAAGTGAGATTCTGAAATGAAGCTGGTTAGTTTTAAAATATGAAGAAAGATTAAAAATGAAGTAGCCCTTCAGCATTTTAGAGTTTCACTGCAGTTCCTGTAAAGATATCTGCTTATTACACATTTAAGACTTGCTTTACTGTGGTGATGGAGATGGTTACAGTTGTCTGAAGGCTTGAATGATCTGCCCTGCTCAATAGGGTGGTTTGGATTACACCTTCAGACATAACTCAGATGTTATACATAAAATTTACTGGCCCAGCAGAATTCACAATAGCTTGGTGCTTTGCATCCTTTCTGAGTTCCCTTTTTTCTTCCTCTTTATCCCAGGGCAGTCATTTGTTTGTCTTTAGCAGCAGCAAGCTGGAATATTCCTTATATTCACTCAGCTTGTTTGGTTACATGCTGTGAAGGTAAAAATGGAGTGTCAGGTTGTATTCCTCCACTCTGGAGACATACAACCTTTATCTCCCCATAGGAAATAAAGCAGGGACATAGTGACTGTTTTCCTCCTGGGTGCCTAGCCTGAAGACACCAGTAGCCAGTGCGAGGAGGTCTGTGTACTCAAGTAAAGAGGATTTACAGCCCAAGTTTCAGTTTGGCCCAAAGTAAGGAATTACAGATATTCCTCCTGCAGTGCTGTGTTTCTGGTAATTACTGTAATAATGGTACTGTTACGTGTGAATAGTGTTAGTCTGTGAACATAATAAAAATCTCATTTCATCATCTCCTGCTTTTGTTTTTCACAGTGGGGTGTGTGTGGGTGACGGGTTTTTGTTTGTTTTGTTGTTTCCTTTTTGGTTTTAGTAGGGTTTTCTTTCACTCCTCTTTTTTTAACAAGCAGTTACTTCATTAAGCATTTCACTTAAGTGCAGTCTAAGGACACATTCCTGCAATTGTACATACATCGATAGTTCTTTGAGAAAGGTTCCTACTTTCCTGCCTGCATCTCTGCAAATGTTTCACTATTTCACTGGTTTCACGACACACCACCACTGCTGCCCTCCCGGTTGTGTGGGAAGCATTTTATAGGCTAATGATAAGATTGCATGGTTTGCCTTCTTACAGGGGGTGGGTGATCCTTTTCTTACCCACTGCAAGGTACTCTGGGGCAGCTCACGCCTTCCCTGCACTGTCGAGGAGACACAAGGGGATAAAAGAATTCTATGCAGAGGTTCCTGTTGTGGAATTTGACGCCATTATATAAAATGTTTTATTTTGTTTTTATAAAATTTTCCGCTTAATTTCTTAAGAAATCAGTGACCCATTAGGGTGTGTAAATTCTATCAATTTTATCTCTTTATGTTATTAATTGTGGTTATTTTTACCAGAACAATTAACAGGAATTTTCTACTTTCAAAATTATTTTTACAGTATTCAGCTGTCATTTTTGAGGGTTTGTGGTGTTTTGTTCTAATTATTATTATCGCTGTTAAAACTGTGCAGGTCACTAGCTGATATTGATGGAGATGGACAGCTGAAAGCTGATGAGTTTGTGTTAGCCATGCACCTCACTGATATGGCCAAAGCTGGGCAACCTCTGCCACTAACGCTGCCTCCTGAACTGGTGCCACCTTCTTTCAGGTATATCACTGAGGGCAATGAAATGTTTTCTTTGTTTAAAAGACTTCCACTGAAAACATATTATAACTGTGTTATTTCTCTAACAACAGTGGGATGTTTTTTTTTCCCTCCAGGAGTGGAAAATACACTGAAAATATAAATGGAGCTCTGCCATCTTACCAGCCTGTGCAAGAGGAGGAGCCACAAAAAAAACAGCCAGGTAAGATAGGGTTCACATTCTTAATGTACAGGGCTGGCTTTGAAGGCCACTGAAACCTTTAGAAAGTGGAAGACTTAATAAAATCCCAAGGGAGCTTCATTTCAGGAGCTAGATACTTTTCAACTTGGATTGTAGGAAGGTTGTTCAGCGTATGTAGTCAGCCTATTACAGCTAATAGAATTGAGAAGGCAGAGATAGGGGCTATTTTTAGCTGTAAGAAAGGAAAAGTGTGCTGATTAATAATATATTTTGGAAAAGAAATCCTTCATGGGCAAATACTGCCATGCTACAGCAAATTTATTTCAGTTGAAAGTTCCTGGCATCACTTTGTTCTGGACGCTTTGAAAGCAAGGCATTCCAATGTAGTTTAGTTCTCTGAAAACAAGATGCAGTGTGCACTTAGCATTAGATTCTGCTGTTGACTCCCTGATGCCACCAGCGAAAGTCCCTTACATGCACACTGCGAGACACGACTTGCCTCTCTTTTTGGAGGGGTGGGTGCTGGGTCCCTAAACCATTCCTTTGCATCTCTTTCTTTATCCTATATGAGTGGAATTGAGCTTGATCCTGTTTTGTTTTCTGCTTTTTTTAACTCCAGGAGTTCTTACAGGGCACACCCTTAAGAACTAAGCTCTTTCTCTGTGTGTTAATGTTTCTTGCACAGTGGAAAACCTTTTTAACAGAAGGTAGTTTTCTCCTGGCTTTATAAAAGCTGTTCTTTTATGTTTTCTATAAAATTCGAGTTGTTTTTGTGGTTGGTTTTAAACTACTTTTTTTTTTCCCAATTGGAATAGACTTAGGAAAATTTAAAGGTATTTTTGAAAAGAAAAATAATACTTTGACAAATGCAAGATGCATGTATCATCCATGATCCAACAAGCTGAGCTCGCCAAAAAGAAATTATCTATCTTTAGTGGCATAACTGAGGTACTTGTTTGAGAGCAGTGTTTTGCACAGGACAGAAATAACTACCTTTCCTTATTTTAGTGACATTTGAAGACAAAAGGAAAGCCAACTATGAGAGGGGAAATATGGAGCTGGAAAAACGCCGTCAGGTCCTGTTGGAGCAGCAGCAGAGAGAGGCTGAACGTAAGGCTCAGAAAGAACGAGAAGAACAAGAGCGAAGAGAGAGGGAACGTCAGGAGCAGGAACGGAAAAAACAACTGGAAGTGGAAAGGCAGCTGGAGAGACAACGAGAGTTGGAAAGACAAAGGGAAGAAGAAAGGAGGAAAGAAATAGAAAGGCGGGAGGTTGTTTTCTTGAAATTATTTTTTAATGCTTTAAGGAGTATGTAGATGCATACAGTAGCCACTTGACGGAGCATTTAGGATTTGATGCTGGCTTTGGTTCTGTCTCCTCCCATGGTCTTGGGAAGAGGACACATTGTGTCTATTATAAATTAATCAAGTGTTGGTATAAGCTGAATATTTTCAGATACTTCATAGAATAGATGAGATTTTTCTTGAACAGATTTCTTGGATTTATGAAGATTTATCCAAAATTGTACTGGATTCATAACTGATAATATTTTGATGGCTGAACTTGAGACAAATTTGCTTCTGCTTGGTGTTTCAGCACATGCAGAAGACTTTCATTTATGTATTTTTCATTTTATCTGGTTGTGTGAAATACCCAATGGAGCTCATGAGCAGTAGCTGTCAATATACTCGTTTATGGGCAGTATTCCAAGATAAACAGGGTTTCTCTCTAAATTATGTAGCTTTTCTTCATCCAGAGTTAGCAGCATGGCATGAAGAATCTTAGGAGCATTTCCTCCATGCTTTAATGCTTAAGTACATAAGAGCACTTTACAAAAGGCAATATGTTGTGTTGCCGTTTTGCTATTTAGAAATAGAGCACATTATATTAAATCCTGGCTTCCAAGTTCTGCATCTCTCTTGTAATTTAAGGTAATGTAACTTTTCTGCAGGCAGCAAAGCAAGAACTTGAGCGCCAGCGACGACTGGAATGGGAGAGAATTCGTCGCCAAGAACTTCTTAATCAACGTAACAGGGAACAAGAAGAAATTGTCAAGTTGACCTCTAAAAAGAAGAGCCTTAATCTTGAATTGGAAGCCCTGGTAAGAGGAATTTCACTACACATCTTGAAACAGAGTATTTTAAAGTATGCAAATCTTAGAATCTACATTAATGGCTCACCAGGGGTTTCAGTGTTTCAGATGAGGAATCTAAAGCAGGTATTTTGGGTTGTTTTAAAGCATTGATCATGAGTTAATCTGCCCATGGCTTTAGTGGAGAAGCCAATTTTTGCCATATGTGGTATAATTTGTCTTTGATTTCTTTCTAGACGGACAAACATCAGCAAATCTCAGGTAGATTGCAGGATATTCGAAGCAAAAAGCAAATTCGAAAAACTGAACTGGAGGCTTTAGATAAGAAATATGACCAAGGAATCATGGAAGTCAAGCAGCTACAACAGGAGCTTCAGGTATGTAACTTTAAGCTTATAATTTTCCTTTCCTTCCTATTCTTTGTTTCTGTAATACTGTTGATAATCAAAGTGCTGGTCACTTTTTAAGCAC
>VZZY01009788.1:0-17500 GCA_013400335.1 Eurystomus gularis | reverse complement strand
CTGCACGGAGACCTGAGCTGGTAAACCCACACATCTGAGTCAGGCCTTGGGAATTACTTCTATTTATTTGGGGGGATGTGCAACCTATGTTTCATGCCTTCTAGACAAATGATAGCATTTGCTAGCAATAGCAACATCTCCAAGTTGCAGCTGAACATGTCAGGAAGTGTGCAAGGGGGCTGAGGCCCTATGCTAAATGCCACCTCTAGTCTCTGAAGTGACACACTGCCCCTCCACTGGTTAGTGCAAAAAGGGCTGTGCAACGACATTCTCTTCACCTCTCTGGGGCTTCCACCAACAGGACTGTCATTGCAGACTGGCTTTTCTGCATTGTGAAAGCAGAAGAATGGATACCTGCTTAGGCATCCTCCTGGGCTGGAAGGTAACGTCCAGAGCTTTCTGCACATTCTGCAATTGTAATCTCCAGCCCCACAGTGAGAGGACTTGTGGCCTCCAGAGTGACAGAAATGATAAGCACCTACATCTGCAGAGGTGAAGCTATAGACAGAAAGCTACAAATCAAAGTTTGCGAAGTGCATTTACAGGAACACATGCTTAGTAGCGGAAGACTGTTGTGATGTTGAAAGATACTCAGCAGAATACAAACTGGCAGCAAAAATGTTCACAGTGATTTTGATCTGCCTACACAGATGCTGACACACCCCAGAGTGGGGAAATCCACGCAAGTGAAATATCGTGTTCAGGACATCTCATTGACAAACTGGAGCAAGATCACAGAAGTGCAACAAGCAGTGAGGGTGGCTTTGGAGGGACTAACATACAGGGGAATATCCTGGTAACCCACTCTGCCTGAGTAATACAAGCTGTAGCCTGGCACAGAGATAAATATTCATTTGAACCAGGAGATGTATTTTAGGTTAAAAAATATTACAAAATTGTCTTTGAAATTGTATGTGGATTGTCTCCATACAACATATGAACAGTTGTCCTAGAAATGATCTCATACCTTATTGAAAACAAAGCCTAAGTTTCAATTGTTCTAGTTTCAATTTCAACCCATTAAATCATTCTAAACTATGAGCTAACTGGAGAGCCCATTACCAATGTCACCCTTAAATACTCACAGGCTTAAAATTGATACCTCCTAACTAACTCTTTGACAGAATAAAGAGTTTCAAAATTGTGTTTGGGGCTTCTCTGTGGGCATTTGCAAAGTTATAAGAAGCTAGTCTGAACTCTGGACACTGAAGTGGGGACAGTTTTCCAAAGATAGAAGCAGCAGTGCTATATGCAGAAGTAATATAACCTTTCAACTCATATTTAGTATTTTCTTCTATATATCTCTAGGGACTGTGTTAGTTACTTTAGTCAAGAGCTGAGTATGTAGAGACTAGTAAGTGAAAACAGGGCTGAGGGAAAAAGTGAATTCACTAAACTAGTAACCATGCAAGAGAATATGAAGTTTTTTAGGTGTTATAGTGATCCACAGAAAGGTTATCAATTGCCAGTGGAAAATCTGGTAGGAAAAAAAATAAAATTAAACAAAAATAAAAGCTGGCCACATCTTCATAAATGGAAGTATTCTGAAAAATAGCAACATGTTTTTCTTCAAGAAAGGATTCTTTGTCTTTTATTTAGCTTTCCACTATGAAAATACAGTCATCCTTTGTTGGAGAGCTTCTCATTTAATATTATATCAAACTACCATGATGTCCTAACAGCTGTTTACACTTCTGTAGTGGGTGAGATTTAAGGACAAGTAAAAAAAGTGTATAACAAGTGGTGTCATGCTGCTTTATTCTTTAGTATTAAGTGAATTTTCATGTCCAGAGTGGTCAGTCATTTTTTTAATAACAAGATACTTCATAAAATAAAACAATAACTCATACAACACTTCAACAGTAATGTATTTTTTAAAGGATTTGAAGTCAAGGGGGAAACTTTCTTGACAAGTATCAAGGATGAGCTGAATAACTTTCCTAACTTTTAGGAGATTTAACATGAGATTTTAATATAACTTGTTCTTTTCTGACTAGCTTGAAAATGTTTGCAGAATGCAGGTTTAAACTACTTTAAATGAACATTCTTCTGCTCAATAAGGTTTTACATATTGGTCTTAATATATCATTAAACTTGTAAGGGTTTTTTTTCTGTGGGGAGAGATTAGTGATCAGCAGAGTTTTCAAAGGCAAGCAAATTGAGAAAATTGTTAAACAAAGAGGTAGAAAAACCCCATTCCAGAAGGTTAAGAAAATAGTCTGTTGCATTCTATATCTTTTATTAGATTGCCTGCATTCCCAGCAGAATCAGCCTAGATCTAGCCCCTTTTAGAAATGGCAGGCAAATTATGGCTTACTATCTGATGAATGGCATTATAATTCTTATTTTCTGCTTTCTCAGAGAAGAGAAATGGTGTTGAAAACTTCCAAATATTCTTTATAATTTTCAGGAATGGAAGAAATTGGTGTACTTTGCTGAAAATGATTATTTGTCTGAAAATTGGTGTGTTCTGTTCTGTTAGTTCAGATATTCTGCATGGACTCCCTCTGGAAATGCCTTCTGATGGGAGAAACTAAAGTCTGAGGCACCAATACCATACAGCATTGTTAATTCCAACCAGCAGTGCAAGACCCAATCCAAATGTAAATTTGATCCTGAACTTGGATATCCTTCTGTTTCTTCCTTTTGAATGAGAGATACAGTGGTGATCTTCTACAGAAAGTGTTCTTCAGAAACTGGCCAGCTATCTATGTTGACGTTTTTACATTATTTTAGTTCTGTCATAGAGCTGAAGTAGAGAAATAGTGTTTCTGTCACTTTCTACACTATACAAATTCTTTTCAGGAGGAAAAAGTGGAAACAAAAAGCAATTAATACAATACATGTCTGGCCATTAATGGAACACCTCTAATTTAATAAATAATATTAATCTTTGATTAAAGCATTGTATTTGCATTATTGCAAATGTTGCTATGTAAGGCCAGCATTTTGCAGCTAAATATGGTAGTTATTTTTCTCTTGCTCATGTACAGATGACCTTCAACTGAGACACAAGCAGAAAACTGAATTTTTCATATATAGAAGCTCATGAACAAAAGGTCTTTCCTTGGTATCCTTTTTCACAGGATCTATGCATTTAAAATACTGTAGGCTTCATTTCATTTTATGCTGACTGGAGCGTTTACTATTGTCATGTTATTGACCTTGCTTTAAGAAGGCTTTTATAACAGTATTAGAGTTTATTACTAGTCTTAGCTGTGATATACAGATCATGGCCTTATTAAAGGATGTGTCCTGCCCTTGGAATTCCTTGGAATCAGGTAAATAATATAGAGGAGTGTTGCAGAAAAAAAAGGCACATTTTTCTCTCTTTAAACAAACAAGTAAAACCACAGACATATGGGTTTTCTTTAGTCTTCTCTCTACAAAGAGGAGTTTGAGGAGGATTCGACTTCTTAGAAAATTAATAATGGGATAAAACCTCTTTATAATTAAAATCTGGCCCATGAAGTCAATGAACAACAAGTATTACCTGTTGTTTCTCCATTTCACCTAAATTTGTTCATGTCAGGTCAGTTCCCAATGGATAAATTGCCACCTAACACCTCAGAGTTGCCACACATTTCTACCCTCCTTTTGGCCAGATAAACCAGGACACACAGCAAGCCTGGGGAATGTATTACTTTTTGACTGTATGATATTCATTAAAGAAAAAAAGGGACAAACTTTCCAGAGATCCAGGTTCACAATTCTTGAGTACAAGTTATTTTTTGACTGATGTTAAATAGCCACAAAGCTTGGAAATACAGTTCTGTTTGAACCTTGAGAAGTACAATGAGTAACAAATCAGGCGTTTCAAGATCTCATTGAGCCTTAGAGACTATTCCTGCCTTTCTTCCCCATCACAAAGAGTATAGAATCAGCAGATTTGGTACTCAAAGCCATCTATAGAGACACCTCTAAGAGCAGGGCTTAATCCCCTCACCATGAAGTGCATCAGCTTTCTACATTCTTCATTTTACATACCCATTTCCACTGCAGATGCCAGTATCTACATGCTTTGCACTGAAAAGAATTGGCAGAAGAGCTTCAAGTCTGAGCAACGTGATCTTACCCATGTCTGCCTCGATGTCTTTGGTCTTACCTAGGTAAGCAATTTTCCTGCAGTCTTCTCCAGGAAACATTCCTATTTTGACTGTGGAGAATATTTTGAAGAAGTGTGGCTAGAAAACATCCAAGAGAGGCAAATCTCAGCATGAAAACATTCCCATATATTTTTAATACTGTCCCTTTAGTCTATGGCTTTAATCTACTGCCTTTAATCTTCCTAATAAGCTATAGGGATACTATATAAAGGTCACATACAAATCCAGCTTACTCTAAGGAATCACATTCCTTAAGGCTTGTTGTCTAGTTAAAATCAAACATAGCACTTACAGAGCAGAACTGTTGGGTTAGTGCTCTCTTTAAGTGCTTTTCAGCCTGTAGCATCTGAACTTTGTACATATTTGCACTCTGGTTAAGAAGCATGAACTATATATCCTCTCCATTACCATGTTCAGCTCTGATATTGCCTGGGCTTCATCCAGCCTTGATGCAATCCCTCCAGACCACATGTTGAATACATTGAGGTTTTGGGTAATTTTAATTGGTGTACATAGCAGTAAGCTACACCAGATGCATTGTGAGACATAGGTAAATTAGACAGTTCGTGTTATAAAAGGGTGCTGTTAAGGCACAGTTCCCTGGAACATTTCCCAGGGTGGAGGAGACCTCTTGACCATCTAGATCTGTCAAATCACTGAGATTGGAGGCATGCAGGGGAAAACAAATAGCAAGAAATGTTTGCTTTGTAACAACATCTCTTTCAGTTTCACCACCAAAGATGGCAACTTGTACCCCTTGGTTTCTCCTTATGTGCTTCCTATGACAATTCTAGTATGAGTGGTCAGAAACAAACTGATCAAAATTAGCAAGTGCTAGTGAAACTCAACTGGTTCCAGTTTCATACAATAGTCAGCAACAACCTCCACACTTGTATATGTCACAAACTTTGGTTCAGGTTAACCAGTTCGTTGGAGCACCATAGCGGAATTACCCTTTCCAGTGCTTGTGTCACCTGCCACAGAAAACATGAAGTGCTGGGGCCTGAGTTGTGGGCCCCAAGTTGGAGTTGACCTGTGGATGAGTCACAACCTAGCAGAATGTTTTATTTTCCCCACTGGTTTCAGGTTCCAGATGCAGAACCTGGCTCACCTGTGTCCCTGTGGCTCCGCCCTCACCCAGGTGGTCATGGTTGGGGTGGTGGACAAGGCCAGGATTATATCAACCAGGAGCTGATCAGTTGGAGGAGTTCCTTGTTGGGTGTGATGTCTGTTTGCATCTTGCTGAGATCTCTTGGTGGTGTCCTTCCATGTGAGAGGTTACTAAGGGAGCCATCTCTGTCCACTATGTCCAGCAGGCAATGCTGGCACCACAGTGGGCAGTGAAGGGGCTGGGCCCACAGGAATTTATGGCAGGACTGTCTGAAAGAAGACTTATGAGGGGATGTTGCTGAAGTCAGCATTGCCATGTGTGATCAGGCAACTGATGGCAGCATAAAATGATGAGGGCTGAATCAGCACAACACATGACTGTCTTTAACAGCAGATTTGTGACTCCCCAGTTTCTATGCAACTGTGAGCTAGTCAAGGGTGCCACACCAGAGTGTCTTCTCCTGCAGAAGTAGCAGAATATGTGAGATCTGGTCAGTTTGGTTTTTCCTCAGTTATATCAACTGTTTTAACAAGGTATTCCCTCTCCCTGTTCCTTTTTGCTTTTCTTTACAAAAATAGCATTATAAATAATGATAAAAAGAAGCTCACTATTCACAGTAGGGAGGAAGGGCTTTATTGAGTCCTGTGATATCTTGTCTTTGACTAATGGATATAACTGGAAAAAATAGTTCTCGGGCTCATGCCTTCTTCTTGCCTTGAAGACAGATTGAAGATTTTGTACACTTGACAGTTTGACCAACTTTTACTAATCATAGCAACTAGTTCTAAAATGTATTGCTTCTATTTACAAACTCTATTCTGCCTGTCTGCTTAAACCCTTACAGCTACAGTAAAATACTGGGGCTTACAATGACAATTATAAAGTATGGAATGTGTTCAAAAATATTGTAATATAATAACTTAGCATTCTGGTCTGGTGTTTTGGGCATTTAAGTACCAGCTGGTGGTGTTGAATGGCAACACTGAATCTCTTCTTTTGCCATCCTTCTCTGTTTTAAATGCATACAAAGTTGTGGAATAGAAAAATCTTCTCTTTAAAATAAAGGAAATTGGACTTCTGATGATTCCCAATAAAGAAGTTGTATGTTCATATTTGAAACTAAATGCAAAAGTTTGGGCATCTAAAATGCCCAAATTAAAAGAGAAATTGGGCCAGTAACACCATGAGGGCTAGTATGTGTTGTCTTCTGAAGAGTGCCAATACAAACACTAATGATTTGTGACTTTATTTCTAAACAGGTGCACTGTCTGCACAATCTGCACTGATTAATCCAGAAATGTATCAGCCACAATTCAGATCTTAGATGGTGTGATATCAAAGAAATATCAGTTTAGCTGGAAAATATGTATATTTTACATGAATTTCTGCAAAATAATCTTATTTCAAGCTTAATTATCAACTTCATGGAGGAATTCAATGAAAAAAAGATGAGGCTCATATCATTTTGTCTGAACACAGCAATATTTTGTGATGTACACAGGGCTTATCTTAAAAATTAACGATCTGCAGAGAATATTCAATTAATTCAATTGTATATTTTAGCAATCTAATAAAAATCTCAGTTGAGAGGCTGTTGTGAATTGAATATAGGTGAAAAGAAAAGTTATTTTCAGTTAAGCATGTAAAAAGTTAATAGAAATCAAAGTCTTTAGGGTTCTTTACATTACCTCAATTGTAACAGGATTGTCAAAAAAACCCACAAACATCATTTTATATGAAATGTTATAGCAGAAGCAAGGGTTGTTTTTTCTCCTTAGAACTAAATGGCACTCAGACTCCACTGTATATTTTAAAATAAGTCTTTCTATTATAGTAGAATAGTTATTTTTTTCACATAGAAAGATAGTCTGCACTTTATCAATTAAAAGTGGAAGGCCAGACAGCTTTAACTTGCTCAAGAAATTCTGTACAGACACAGATTGAAAAACTAGAAGAGCAATTGCAAAGCTGAACATTGTCCAGTGGGAGCACACCACAGTTAAGCTTAGAAGTCTTAAGCTGTTCCTTTCAAAGCAACAAAGACATACCTTCATGCACTAAAATAAATGTATTGCCTTCTCAGCTGCAAAATATTACTTTCAGTGCTGTAGGCTATTACATAAGGAAAGGGGTTTTTTTTTATATCTGAAGGTGCACAATGTCTAGAACTGCTCAGATGCAATTTGTACAATTTAAGGGCGAAAAGACCTTATTCTGCTGGTAAATCAAGAGTAATTCCATCAGCTCAAATGTGGCTTGTAGCAGTGGAATCAGAAATGCTCTCACCATCAGTGAATTTTATACCAGCTGAGGTGAAAGCAAGTTATGACGTGTTTCACTGTCTTAAACTACATTTCCATTTTGCTGGAGTTCCACTAATGTTCTGCGATGAACCTTTGTCAGCCATATAAATGCTAGAATTGCAGTAAATTATTTTTGTCTTCATCAGTGTATGGAAATATTTCATTGTTTAAAACTACTAACAAACCATTCTTCACTCTCTCACTATTCAAAACCATATTGTAACACTTAAGCAGTTGTTCTGCTGCTTTAATCTTTGTTCTGCAGTCTCATTTCACACACTACTGCCACTTTCAAGATGATACTTCTTATGAATTAAACTCAGAAAGTCAGTGAAATCTCTCCCCTCAAGATGCAATATCTCATAGTGAAGATTATGGAAGAAACACAAAATGTAAATGCATAGTAACAAAATAATTAACATACACATTGGCAGTCAATACATTACCATAACGTTCTAAGAGTATCTCATAAATGTAATGACAGCTCACCTATTTCATACACTAATACATTATGCCAGGTTTTCAGCCTGCGTGTGTTCCTGGAGCTGTATTATTGTCAGAAGAAATGCATTTACCACAACTGGGCCCTCAGATGGGCTTCTTTTTTAAAAAAAGTAGTATAGACACAATGGATGATCTTCTTTGTATGGATCCATATATCCTTTTGGTTAGGAGAAGAATTGTTATCAATAGCTCAGTAGACCCCTACAATCCTATTAAGTTTGGTGCTCTGTTGTACTTCCTGCTGCAAAAAAACACTAGCGGAATTGATCCCTTGCCTGCAATCTGAGACTGAGATCTTGCACAGACTCATTATGTGCTTATATTTATGCTCTCTGAGTGGCCTCAGAGACAGCACAGCTGTAAGGAATGAAGGCTGTCATGAAGCCAGATGCACTACTCCTTCTCTACCAAAGACCACTGCACTGCACAAATCTAAATTAATTTGTGCTGCTCCATATTATTTCCTTCACTCATCCCATCTCACTGGTTCTGCACAATAAAAACTGTCACAATAAGCTCATGTTAGGAAGTCTTCACCAGACAATGCAGTGACTGATCAGGTTCTTGTCCATGTTCTGTCCCAGTGTTGAAAAAATACATGATGATTACATTAGCTTTATGAGTTACTATTGATTTTTAAATTCTCTTGCTTTAATTAATACTAATTTGACCACAATGTTAAATAGTAAAGCTCTTCAAAATCCCTCTCTAAAAGCAGTTTTTGGAACAAAACTTTCAAAAGGACTCACTCTTAAAAGGTAGAAGTAGAGACAGGAATTGTTCCAGCATGACTGGTTATACACAGTGCTGAAAACTGGAGCCAGAACTGTTACAAGTGGTTACAGCTAATTCAGCACTTGGTGTTAGAAAATTGCATTAAAAGAGAGTAGGTTTAATTAGCTTAACACAGCTAGTTTCACCCTCCACTCATTTTAGACCTGCACCCTCATTAAAAAATGAAATTGGTTTGTGTCCCTTACAGAAGTTATATTTCGCTGGATTCCTTCAAAACCAAAAATATCAGTAGAATGAACATTCATCATTCCTAAACCCCTCTTATTCTCACATTCTAGTTTTCAGCTTGCTTTTATATGTATATGTGAATGATCTGCTCAACTATTCTGCTGAATACAAACTAATAAACCACATTAGTATTTGCATACCATATGTTCACTAAGGGCTTAATTACACTTTGTTCCACAAACAAGTATTTTTAAAAAATTAACGTATGTCAGCTAATTATTTTTCCTGACTTATTTACTTTTCCATTTTGCTTCATTTTTAATTTATACAAGACCTCTTTGTGGCCTTGTTTCATTTTCCAAAGAATGATAATAACTGAGGTTCTAGTACCTCAAGCACTCAGGCACATCCTTTAGTTTATCCACCTGAGCAGTCACCATAGATTTCTATGCACAGAGTGAGGAAAGTTACACATAGGCATAAACCCATATACTATACATATTGCATAAACTACATCATGCAAAAACTGGAGCTTAACCAGAAAAAAGCCTCCACCACAGCAATCTCAAATTACATGTTTGGTGGATTTGACAGAGGTACATCACTTGTCTTCCATTCATACTCCACAAGGTCTTTTAGGACATGTTCTCATGTAGTCATAAGGGTCCATACTAAATGCATGAATGCACACTTCATATACTCCAAATATTGATTAGAAGATAAAACTTGATATGCATATAGCTGCTCACCAGGATATGAGAGTGTCTCTGACTAGAAGAGTGCCAAACAGTCAACCTCATTAGGCACTCAGGACATGCGACCATCGCAGGTTCACACACATGGTTCAATACGCATACTGACAGATCATTTCAGATAATGTAATTCCTCTAAAAACCATGGCCCTGACACTTACAGGATACTCACAAAGAACCTAGGGACAAGTAAAGTTAATACATTTTAATATTTTTTATTACATAGAAGAATGATATTTCATGTGAAATACACAAAACTTTCACAGGGAGTAAAGTTCTCACACTGAAAGTTACGAAGACAGTTCTTTGGATTACAATATCTTGATAGCAAAACTCTCCAACAGGTACATCACAATACTGTAACCCAAGGATATGCTTACAGCTTGTGTAGAGACAACCTGGAAAAGCCAGGAACATGTTTCTCAAAATAGCACAGGCTGCCCAAGCCCACTCAGGATTATGCATAAATACGTGCCGTCTGAAATCTATAGGAAATATGAAAGCAGTTTGATTTCAGTTACCTAAGCTTCAAATCTGTCTTTGGATTCCTGTGCACCTCTATCCTTAGCACAAGTGCATCTTACCCTTTTCTACCATCATGCAGGTGTAATGCTTGCAAATCCAGAAAACCTAAACAAGTGAGTTAGAAGAACCTTAGCAGGCACCTACAGGGCAAATTCCTATCCATGGTACTATCTACTGCAGCTATCTCATCAGTTTTTAAGCAACCCTATGTAAGGCAAAAGGACAGTATTTTGCTGGGGTGGATAACGATTGCTGCTTGCAAAATATATAAATCTTCTGGTTTTCTCTCTGATAAAGGCAAGACATTAGGAATGGCACCTAAAGAGAAGTCTAATGAAGACCTAGAATAGACAGCCTGGGGATATAGAGAGATGTCCCACAAGAAGTTAGACAAATAACTGTGGCAACCGCATTGATAGGACTGATTGTCTTGGTGCAGGCTCTGGAATAGAAGAGCCCCTCAAGATCCAGCTTTTATGCAAGTCTTATGTAGACACCATAACCTCCACCTAATCTTTTCCAGGGCTTGCTTTCTGTCATGTTGGAAAACAGGGACAACATTCTGCAGTGTAAACCCATTTTGTTTTGTCCCATCCACCTGGACAACAATTTTTTACCCTTACAGCAGCTTTTTGCATGTCTCACCTTATTATTATGTTTCTTCCATCTTCTCTTCTTCACCTTAAATAGTCCCAATTACTTCAGCATTCCCTTTTCAGCTTGTTTTCTCTCCTCATCATTCTTGTCTCTGTCCTTTCTACTTACTGTAACTGACCTTCATCTTTCTTCAGTGTAGCATCCAAATATGATCACAAGGCTCAGGACCTTACATTTTCCCAAAGAAATAAAATGATCACTTCATGCATCTTGCAGTTATAATGCTGTTTTTTTTCTCTCAATATGGTGCTTGCAGGACCATTTTTTTGTACAGAAAAGCCGGCTATGCCAGCACGTTAGGTGCTTGCACAGCTGATGATGCCTACCTAGGTATAAAACCTTCCTACCTGAAAACTTAAGGAAATTCATGTTAGATTTTTCCATTTGCTCAGATTTTTCCAAATTTTGTGCTTATCTTTAAACATATTCACAGCCACTCAGCTAAATAGTTTTTATGTAAGGAGCTTATTCCATGTTATGAGAACCAAACTATTAAAGAATGTATTGAACAAAACTGGACTCATCATGGGTCTCTGGAGAACCCCAGTTCTGTGACTGAACCATCAAAAACTTCTCTTCAGTATTTTTTAATCACTGTTTTAGAATTTGTTTTTTAGTGTATGATCTAAGTATAATTTTTTTCAGTATATTGGAAAACAATTTATTTTATATAGTACCTTTAATACAAACTTCCTCCTAAAGCACATCAAAGAACTCTATGCAAAGCAAAACCTGTACTGCATTTAGCAGAAAAAAAAAAGAAAAGATGTAAAGATAGTGTGTAAAGCATAGTGAGAGCATTGACACATGTGGGCAATAGGAAAAGGGTACAGAACATAAAATATTTATCTTTTTGCCAAGTTTATTTAATTTCCAAGTTGTAAAAAGAAGGGAAGCTTATGAGGCTGAGAAGTTTAAGCTGTTCCAAAAGGTAGGCACTGTGGAAAGAAGTATATTGGTCACATTGTGATAAGGAATAAGGAGCAGGAAGGCACTGAAATGAGCAGAGGAGAGAGAAGACAAAGATAAGACATTTGAATTTCTCCTTTGTGCCAGGTGGAGAACAGGATATGCAAAGAAGCTAATTGCAGCTCTCAGATTATGGAGTCTATTCAGGACGTACTGAAGTTAAGCAAAGCTTTACAGTGGTAAGAATACACTTACCAAAGAATGCCAGAGGGCAGGGATTTTAGCTGTTTGGCTTCTCAGTGGTGGTTGTAGGAAAATGGTGTTGTGATTGGCCACATGCTAGGGACTAAGTACTCAGTGTGGCTGCTGCCTTTGTAGGGCTAATGAGAAGAGACATTCTGGTTCCCAATCCCAAAACAGGCTAGAACACTTCCATGGAGATTTAAAGCAAGTCCTGTTTCACATCAAGAAGCCCAAACACTTCTGGGCTCAAATACCTCTAAGAGATTCTCTCAGTTGAGCCCCGGACTACTTTACATAATATTGCTGGAACAGCCCAGCTTGGAGAAATTCCCTAGGAGAAGTCCACACAAGAGGAGAACTCCTTCATACAGAAGAGCGAAAGGCTGCAAGAGCAATATTAGACATACTAAGAAAGGGTAGAGAGGTGTGAGAGGTCTGGCAGAAGCAGTAGAAAGGAGAATCATAGTACAAGAATTTTTTTTAACATCTGGCTGAACCTTCTTCAGCAGCACAACTAGTTGTAAATAAACAGAATAAAGCTGCTGGAATAATCATAGAAGCAGAGACATCAACCTGAAATCTAGAAGGCACATTGTATATGAAGCAGTCCGGGTGCATACTTGACCCTTAAGAGGCTTGACAAGTTACAGAAAGTACATGAACCAACTAAACCCAGTAAACTGAAGTGAAATCTCCTGTTCTGCCTTTATTACCACAGGAGAGGGAGGCAAGAATAACAGTGAGTTGCAAAGAGACATAGTGTCACCAAGACAGAACAGCTAGAGCACACAGTAAGTGCAGAGTATTCTGTGTTGCATACCAGAGCTGTGTTTTCTTTCTCTCCACACACCGTTTATGGACCTTGAGCAGCAAACTCTGGACTATGAATCATACTTCATAAGCCCTGCACAAGTACAGGTGCTGTGGAGCCTTTTCTAGATGAAGTCATTACCGACGTACCACATCTGTGGTTTGATAAGAACTGGGCAGAGATCATCCAGGTCTGCCCATCCATATACAGCAATCGCTAGCTAGAACTTGAGTGCCAATCCTTTCTCTGGTTTTAGCTTTTCTTTCCACAGACAATTCTATTTTTCTTTCTTTTGAACATTGGAATATTCCCTTTCCCTTTGCTTCATCTGGTCAAAACAAGTATATGGATTTCCAAATTCAAAAGTTTCATCTAGGCACAGTTCAGCATTAAATTGCATTTTGTCATGTTCCAGGGGAAGTGGGAGCAATTAATATCCTTTCTCCTTTGTGGGTTGAGCAGATCAAGTTTCTCCTGTGATTTCCATGCTGCAGCCTTACGGTTCATCATGAGGCAAAAGCGAGGTGCCTTGAACTGCAACTTCCATAAAGCACTGGGGCAATCGAAATAGATGTATAGTTACTGGTACCTGCCCCCAAAGAATAATATTTGATCTGATTTGACAAATGAACACAACCCAAAATGGAATATTTCCATTCTAGTGGAAACTTTTAGCTTTTATTTGGAAGGATCTGACTATTTTTGACATGAAGCCAGAAGCAAATCTTTTTTTGACAATTTTTTTTTCCACCTTGAGCTTATTAGAAATCGTCTATACCTCTATCCCATGTAATAGAAATGAGCTTTTGTGATGAACCAATGGGTAGTATTTCAGCATTCTGATAGTAGTCTGCAACACTGTTTATCTTTCATCTTCTGTGGTGGGGACATCCAGCATCTAATTTCCACCAGTTGAGTAGTTTAACACATTTAGATTGCTGGATTGAAGTCAAAATCAGATTACTGTTCCAAGGTCTTTCTAAAAATGTGACTAAAGATCTTTGTATGTTTGTTTTCAGTCAGCTTCAGAAAACTGATGCATGTTGCCTTATTATCTGAACTTCTTTTTTACTTCCAGGTGCTGACCTTCTATCACCGAGAGTACTCTTCTCCTTATAAAGTCCTCCTGAACTGCTGAATCTGTTGAAATAAATTAATGAGATTTTAATTTTCATATGTGCATTATAGAAGTAGTTAACTTCATGTCACACTAAAAATGTGTAAATTCACCCTCTTTTTGTTGGCAATGTACTTAAAATACTTACTTTATGAAAACCTTCTTTATGAGGAATGTGGTTTTGTTTTCTTTCAGGAAAAAAAAAGAAAATCAACAACAAAAATCTTCTTTTATTCCTACTCCAAGATTGAAGCTGGCAATGGCTTTCTTGTTATGTAGTCTTTCATAGATTTTTTTTTCTAATCCTTGAAAACAATTCTAGCCCTTTCTGTATTTCCCTCAACTGCATGGCATCTACACTCAAATCTACAGAACAATTTCTAATTCTTCATTTTGTTTTTCATCAGCAAAAGAGAAGCCAAAATAGAGCAGCAAGGAAAAAGCTAGAATAAATAAATAACATGTTCTGTGGATATGTAATTTTCTATTCATTACCCTTCCCCAAAATGTACCCCAGATATGGATAGTGTGGTGAGCCTGAATCAAGATGTAATCTGTCACACTATGCATTATAGTTCTAACAAAATGATACAAAATTTGATAAAAAGCATAATAAAGCTTGAAACAGAAGAAAATGATGAATACAGTAAGAAATCAAAAGTTAATCAAAGAAATAAAAACTTCAAGTCCCAGCGAGTTTATCTGGGGTAGAAGGAGGGAGGTGAGAAAGGAGGAGAACAAAAGATAAATAAAAGATTGCAAGGGGGAAGGAAAATGGTGCTGTGCTTTCACTGGGAATACTTAAATGCCTCACAAGATGAGCAGAGCATTAGGATATGAAAACCTAAAGGGCAATATAATCCCAAAGGGGAGAACTAGTTTCAAAAGAAGGTTTATTAAAACTTAGCTTGCTTTGCATAATGTCAGAAAAAGAAATACAGTTAAACTCTAACCTTTTTTCTTTTTCAACTTTCAGTTCCTTTCCACTCTTTTTTCTCTATGATCGCTTTCCCTACCCAGTAGCTTTAGTCCTGCTTTCTGTTTATAACCTTTAGAATACTTTCATGAGCATATGCTATAATTCTCTTCCCTTTTCTTTATCTCCTTGTTCCTACAAGCTGGCTTGAATAAAGAAGTCATTATCAGCAAGCCCACAATGGGTCCAGACATCCACATTCAAGATGTTGTATAGATGATATATTGATCAGTCCTCAATGAGTAATAGCGTTCTAATGAAAAGAGCTTACAGAAGTTAATGTATCTGCTCATGCAAACCACAAATGAAGTATTCTGTGGCACAAAGGGTCTGGCCCTGTGAATTATAATTACTCCCTACAACAATAAAAGTCAGGAGTGGTTTTATTTATTTACCGCAATCAATGATAGTCTGTGGGCTACACATTGAAAATTCATTTTGCAAACCAGCACCCAGACTGTTTCTGTGTCCATTGGGAATTAACCCTTCAGCTGCCACTGCCAATGCTGAGGTAGATATTCCTAGAGAAATGAAAAGACTGCAGTTTCTTACACTGTTGTTCAGGTTAAGGAAAGCAACTTCAGAGAGGAGTAGCCACATGTGATTGCTCTCAGTATAGACAGCCTATATTAAAGCAGGGTGAGTCTATAAAGACAAAGACTTTCTGTGCTACATGAACTACTTGAGGAGTCCCTGGCTGGAAAAATGCACCACAATGCTGTGTCACACAACTTTCCACAGACTGATGAGAGTGTTTTTAATGCTTTAGAACCTCTCCTTCTGTCCTCAAAGCAATGCACAATAGAATAAATACATTTTATGCTAACACATGCAGTATGTAGCCAAGGAAAACAAAAGGAGCACTATTCCCCTTGTTAATTACGTTGCAGGAAAAACAAAATTAAAATTCTGTTGACATCTATGCCAAAGGAGAATAAACCTGTCACTATACTTTAGTAGAAGAGCAAAGATTACCAAAAAAACCCAAACAAACAAAACCACAAATTTAAAAATGAAATATAATTATACTACTTTGTAAATTATATTCTGCATGCAAATAATGGTCTGTCACCTTTTCAAAAAATATTCAATAGCCAGACACTAGGAAACTCAGAAAGAAAGCCAGTGTGGGTGATCAAAGGTGAGAAACAGTTTCCCTTTAAAGAACGACTAAAAGAAGGGACTGGTTAGCTGTTTCTCTCAATACAACATTTAGTGGACATCAGATATGACTAATAAGTTGAAAATAAACAAATGGAAATACTCTTACACACACTAAGAACAGTGTTACTCATTGACTCAGTATTACGCAGATACTGGAAGTTCGTGTGATTTCAAGAGAAGACTGAGCAAATGTCATGGAACAGAACTCCCTCAAGATCTCTTTCTCAAGAAACTCAAAACCACAAATCCCTAGAAGCTGGAAAAGATCCTGCAGGAAGTATCATTAAATGACATTTTTACCCATTTATCCTGGCTCCTGAGGCTGGCCACTGCCAGTTGAGGTTGTCTATAGCCTGGACCAGTGAGCTAGGTATACCGATTATGTTAAAATCAACCACTGACCCAGAAAACAAAGCATTATTTTATGTTAACCAACCAATTTGCCAAAAAGTAAATGAAAAGAAGGGTTGGGGTTTTTTTCAATGCTTTCACTGTAACTCAGATCAGCAAATGACCATGTGATGGAAAAATTGTCTGATGTAAAGCCTCATTTCCTGACAGAGGGCTGGAACACTGCATTTGCTCACACACACTCATCTGGTTTCTTTGTCCCTCATATTTCTTATGCTTCTTAATGTTAAACCGCATGGACTTGTAGTTTTGCTGGCCTGCAGCACCTACCATGCCAAAGAAACAAAGAGCTTCCTTCACGAGGTGCCAGAATGGCATGCAGCTATCTTTTAATTGGCATGGGAGGCCTTTGAAGAGGAGAAGTGAGGGCTCTAGAATTTCTGTTGAAAAAAAAACAAATTACCTTCCAAGAGTCCAGTGCTAAAATCTGCACTGATAGGAAAAGAAAGCTACCATCCCTTGAATCCTGAATAATCTGGGTTCTGAATTAATTATATCTTTCCAAAGCTTAACCATAAATAAGAGTCATCTTTTTTTTTTTTTTTTTCTTTCTTGTCTGTTTCCTGCTGTGTGCGTACATGTGTCCTTCTTAAGTCTTGGTAAATCTCTCTGATTAAGAGTAGGATTAATATAGAAGAATTAAACTTTTGAGATCAAAAATAAAAGACATTTAACTTTTACCAACAAGAAATTGTTACTAACAAGCATTCTTTAAGTGAAAGAAAGACTTCCTGGGTATAAAGGACTGTTTAACTGAAAATATGAAGGTTTTTCCCTTAAAAGTGTCATCTTCAAAAGGAAACATTTTATTTTTACATTTACTTCCACTTTAATCTGATCCCTTTCCTGCCTCAGTTGCTGCCTTCTTATAGAGAATAAAATTTTAAATGATTGTTCTGTGTTATTTCCATTCATCACATATGCCTTATATGAGAAGTGATAAGTGAG
>VZZY01009773.1:21892-51634 GCA_013400335.1 Eurystomus gularis | reverse complement strand
GAAAGGATCAAAGGCAGGGCCAAGAAGAAAGAACACCGAAGGGAAGGGTCCAGAAGGCAAGAAGGTCAAGAAGGCAAGAAGTCAGACTGAGACCCTCGTGATCCCTCGGCTTTATACTGAATATGATGTATATGAGATGGAATACCTCATGGGTCAGTTTAGATTCACCTGTCCTGGCCACTCCTCCCCACAGGTGCAGCCTTCTACTTTCTGCACCCCCTGATGTGGTATACAAGAGTTAGCAGTGACCTTGGTCTGCACACCAGTCCTTGGTAGTAACTCTAAACATCAAGTGTTATCACTGCTAGAAGCAGACACTGTCTGCAAAAACATGCTGTTGGCTTCAGAAAATGCAGTTAGTTAGAAAAGACTTAACTGTAAAGTAAAATAATTGAACAGAATTGGTTTGGTTCTAACTCAAACCAGGACACTAGGATATCTCAAACAACTGCTGTCTTAAAAACTAATTTAAAAATAAACTGAAGTGCAGACATTTGCAGTCTTTTCTGATTTTTTTTTTTTTTTTTCTTATGGCAACATTTCTATTTCAGCCGTTTGAGATCATACTACACTGTTACTTTCTTTCATGTTTTTCCATATTTACTTTGAGACTGGGCAGTATGTGTGTGTTTTGCACACTCAAATGATACCACAGTTATCTCTGAAGAGCTCAATGGAAGCCTTTGAAAGCCAAACCGTAAGTGCAGGTAGAATGTAGAAAAGAGCCATTATTAGAGGAAAGGGTGTGTCCATAATATTTACATGGTACCCTCTGGATTATTTCTATACACATACTCATATTTGCAACTTATATAATGTAAGCTTAAAACCTTTAGAGATCCAAGGATCAGCAGTTGTCAGAATAAAGCATTCCATCTGTGTTTGGCAAGGACACTGGGCTCATCTTTGGATATGGACATTGCCTTAGATTATCCATGCTTGTCACACTTGCTGTCTAAAGTGCTGTGATGTGCTCTGCAAGTACATCACACTGTACATATTCAAAATATGCAAAAAAGCCCCATGATTGCTGCCTACCTAAGTGACATTTCTTGCTGAGAGCAGACTATGGCTGATCTGTCCTGGCTTCCTGCCTATTTTTGTGGAAAGCTTAATTCCACAGGATATTCGACTGCAAAAGGTCTAAAGATTTGGAGGTCTTGTCTACAGACGAGATTGATTATTTTCTAGTCTGTTGCTGTAACTATTGTCCTCTTCCAAGGGATTTGGGCTGAGATCTCTGTGTTTTGAATATGAATATAACAGCAATTGGGCACATACCAATAGGCAACTGGGCCCATGGGAAAACACAGTGCTCCCTTGTTAAGGAGACAGATAGGGATATCTTGTTATCTAGCTTTAGACACATTAGCTGTCCAAATGGAGCTTTTATTTATACTCAGTGGCAAAAATCCTGATAGATTCTCATCATCAATACAGATATACCACAAGAATAAGCAATCCATATCTCTGTGTGGACAATACAAGAAAGGCTTTGAGGCAGGAGCTACATTATGTGGCTACGTATATATCAGTGGTCCATGCACTGGTGGGCAACATGAGTCCTTCTCTATGGGAGGAAATTAACCACCAAAACTGACAATATCTGCAGTAAATGTAAAGAGATCTCCAGGGACATATTGTCAAGCCCCATAGTTAGTACATGTATGATCTACTCCTAGATCTTTCTTGCCTCTTGACTTTCTTGGAAAGATGGTGTGTATCTTGTGAGCCTAGGAATGAAGTTTGCATGGTTAGGAAAGCCAACAACCTTACTTACTAAAAGATATCTTCCCTTAATGTTAAAACAAATAGTTTTTACTTATCATATGATAAATATAGGAGCAGAGACCCTTCCAGCACTTTAATGGCAGTCTATTAATGTGCATATTACTCTTTTATATTTATTATCTCATTATTTCTTTGTGATCTCCTTTCTGTCTTTCATAGAATCACAGAACTGTAGATTCATAGAACGGCTTGGGTTGGAAGGGATCCTTAAAGATCATCTAGTCCAATCTCCCCGTTATGGGCAGGGACATCTTTCACTAGATTAAGTTTCTCAAAGCCCTATCCAGCTTGACACTGAACAGTTCCAATGACAGGGCAGCTACAACTTCTCCTGGCAATCTGTTCTTATGTCTCACCATCCTCATCATAAACAATTTCTTCCTTATATCTGATGTAAATCTACCCTCTTTCAGGATAAAGCCATTGCCCCTTGTCCTGTCACTACAGACCTTGCAAAAAGTCTTTCTCCATCTTTCTTATAACTCCTCTTAATATATTTAAAGGTCACAACAAAGTCTCCCTGGAGCCTTCTCTTCTCCAAGCTGAACTCCAGCTCTCTCAACTTTTCCTCATAGGAGAGGTGTTCCAGTCATTTGATGATTTTCATGGCCTCCATCTGGACCCACTCTAACAGGTCGTTGCCTTTTTTGTATGGGGGACTCCGGGACTGGATGCAATAGCCTGGGTGGGGTGTCATAAGAGTGTAGAGAAAGAAGAGTAGTGTAGATGGGGGCAGTAAGGTCCTGTCGTCTGCTTATATAGACTTTTACGAGGAGACAGGGTATTTTTTGTCTCAGAAAATAGGATCTCAGCATAATCTGGCTTGCAGGTGCTACTGAAATGCAAATAAATAACAACTGAGTTATTAACATCTTTTGTGCTTTATTCAAGATCTTTCGTTGACCCAGCTAGTGACACAAGTAGCACAACAGCTTAAAGCTATGTTTATAGAAGAGATTAGTGATCCCATTAACATAATCACTGCAGCCACCTTTCTCTACAGCAGCTGTGCCACCACAGAGTCTCTTTATTTATATAGATTGTAGCAATAATAATAGGTAACTGCTGACAAAGAGAAAAGGACACTCCCAGAGAATGTTGAACCTCTGAGGTTATGGGGAAGGGGCTAGTTGCTTGACAGAAAATTTGGGTGCCAAATGGAAAGCAAGGTTATATTTCTGCCTCTTATGTGGTAAAGCATCACAGGCAAATGCTTGATTTATACCTTGTTCTTACCTGATTTGAAGACACTTTTTTCAATTTTCTTTTGACTTTGATATTTTTTCTTCTAGCATTAATGTGAGTATTATCACCTATACAGTCTGTCATATTAATGTGTGTTCAAAGCCTGTAATAGTAAAGTATATTTGTAAAAGTACTTTAAAACACATTAACAAAAATAACTGGATTTTATAAGGAAACTTTGACCTTAAGCTAGTGTCATTTCCTGGCAGTTCAGTTTCTTTATTTAAACTGAAAACATTTCAGCCTTCTCCTCCAGAGGTTTTAGTTCCTGCTGTTGTCAGAGGGCATACTCAGGACAGGTACAGGGACATAACTTTTGCATTAGGGAAGGCTGTTCTTGAAGCATAGCCACCTTTTCACAAGGTCCATCTCCTCCTCATTATGTAAGGACATTGTTTAGGTTAGATCGTCTAGTCCTTCCCTATCAGCATTAGGCAGAAGACAACTGTCTACTGGCTGCTTCCCAAGATAATATTTCACTGTGCCAAAGAGTTGACACAGGCTTAATGTGGCTGAATGAAGTAGAATCATGACTCTCATCAGAGTAAATAAGAGTTTTGCTGTTTTCCTGACAAAACGTAACATTTCTTCAAGGGATTTGGGGCATTTTTTTTTCTAATATATAGTTATTTTAAACAACAATCTATCTTGATTCTGTGCTTCTTTTATTAGACTACATATTTATGTAGAACACCAACAAAAAAGTTTTAATGGCTACTTTAAAAACATAATCTTAGGGTTTTCAAGGTGCAATTAATAAGAATTTTGTGTATGCATGCTTTCCTTGATTTGAATTTGGCAAAACAATGAGTAAGGATGAAAAACAGTAAATAAATTAAAAATCTATTTTCTGAATTCTGAGATCAAAATCATGCTAACACATCACAGGGCTCAGTCCCCAGCTCTGGCTGGAGAAAGTACCCCTTGTAAATTGGTAGCCACCGCCTTCTCCCCAGCCTCCGCCACAGGTGTGGTGCCCTGAGCAGTGGCACACTCTAAGGTGGGCTCTCTGAGGATCTGCTGTGCTGAAAAGGACCTGAATGTGCTGATAAGCAGCAAGGTGAGCATGAGTCAGTGGTGCCTTGACAGCAAAGGTGGCCAAGATCTCCTGAGCTAGTAGAAGTATAGTGAATAGGTTAAATTAAGGAGTATTATCCTGCTTTAATGGGATTTTTTTTTTTCCAAAGAACTGAAAAAGCTTAAAAGGAGAGTAAATAGCAGGCTTCTGATATCTACAAGGAGGAAACCAAAGAGATAGAGGCAGGCTTCCTACCAAGGTACCCAGTGAAAGAATGAAAGACAGTGGACACAGATTGAAACACCAGAGATTCTGACTGGCTATCTCAGGGGAAAATAACAAAACAAAACAAAATCAAACCCATGTCACTATAAGATTGATCAAACATTTGCACAGGTTGCCCAGGAAACCTAAGTTCTTTGAGTATTTCAAGGCTCTACTGAAAAAAGCCCTACATCTCTTGTATGAATTCAATGGTGACTCTGTTTTGAGCAGGAAGGGGGACTGGTTGACTTCTCAAGGTCCCTTCCAGTGAATGATTCAGTGATTCTACAGTTTTTATGGCTGTTCAATAAGACTGATTTGACTCAGTAGCAGGAAATGTCAAGAGGCACTGGCACTCTGAATGATTATCAAAACATAAGCTGAACTAAATCAATGGAAGTTGTATGCGTATATCTTCAGGAATAGCTGAACCTAATAAAGCAGTATTTATCAATAAGCTTCAGGCAACATGGCATATTTTTAATACAAATATTTTATCTATTCTGTCACCTTTGCCTGAGATGTTTCAATTAAACTAGAATTGAGAAGTTGATTTTCATTTCCTTTTCTCACAAAGATTATATATGACTTCCTTCAAGTTTAAAATTGTTTCTTATGGTCTATTTAGATGTAAGGCGACTCATTCTTGAGATTGTAAAAATTAAATTTATGTTGTCAGTAATCTTTGAAATGTCAGTTTTACTAATACCTCCATGTATTTGCAGAATAAGTTTTTTTATTAACTTTTGTATCCTGAGTGAACCTATATCAATGCCCAATGTTACTGTGATTCCGTACCTATCATAAGAGTATACTCTTACGATGTCAAGATAAATAATTGACATACTTACATTGCAAGACTGAAAACCAGCATTTTGTTCTTTTATGGACTCCACATAAGGCTGAGTGATACACACACATATGTAAACTGAAAGTGCTGAGCTGAGATCTAGACCAGACACCTGAGCTTATTCTACAAGTGCTCATCTATCCTAACTGAATCAGGAGATACATTGACATTTCTTGAAGTTCCTTCAGTCAGGTTAATTGAGTCACATTACTTCACATTTAGGTCCTTGACCTCATCTCCTTTGCTCTCAACTTGCCTCCCTGGAAAACTTCTGGATCCGGTTTGTCACTTGCTATATTTGGGGCTGTTGATGGACACTGTTACCAGCACCTGCCACTCTGTTCTGCTGTGTCCAGATCCTAAGGGACTGTGCTCCTCATTGAGGGCATGGCTTGAGCTGGTGCTGCCCAGCCCTCATGGAGCTGCTGGTACTTGCTGCTCCCCAGACCCAAAAGCTTAATTAAGTAACATTTAAGGTTGTACCCTGGGTGATGGCAAAAAAATCCCATGAGGTCACTTCTCAAAAGTTAGCACATGCAGCAGATTCACAGCTAAGCTAAATAAAAATAGAATGTATTTCTGATTATCACAGGTTTTCTTCTTTTTTCTCTTCTATCAGAGAGTGGGCCTGATATTTTTGACACTTAGTCATAAGTGTATATCTAGGAAAAACTACAGGACAAGGCAAGCAGACTGTTATGCTTCTCCTGATATATCCTCAAAAAACGTGTCTGAAGTGGCAAAGACAAAGATTTCTCTGAATCTCCTCCATGAATTTGTCCAATCGATTTTTGAGCCCATGTAAACTTTTAATATCTCCAATGTCTTATTATAATGACTTCCAGAGTGAAAGAATATATACCTTTTGTTTTCAACTTGTCATTGGAAAGTATGTTTTGATTTCTGCCTACTCTTTGAGAAACAGGGAATAATTAATTTCTTTTTACCTTCTCTGTGAAACTCAGACTTCAATATATCTCTTTTGTGACAAACAGCAAGGCAAAAGAATCAGAGTTTGTCTAACTTATATTTGCATGGAACTCTCTCTAAAGCTGTAGTCTTCTCAGATCCTGCCAGTTACAGTGCTCCACAGTTATACCTTTCTAATAATATTCTTTACTTTCAGATTAACTGTCAGAGCTCATCATGGCCATCACGGAACTTTATAAACTCATTATTCCTCAACATTTGCTAGTCCATTAATGGCTTTTGTGAATAAATGTTCTATTCTTCTGGAACCAGGTGTAGTATGGATGGAAGTATGGTGGCTTGTAAGTTTAGCTCATTGCTAAAGGCTGAAATGTAGTGGGAACATTTCTTAAAGGCATAAGAATTATATCTCACTCAACTTCTCAACATTTCTTTTTATTCAGTGTAAAATCCCCTTTGCTTATGTCAGCGACTGCTTACTGGAGGTATCTAACTCTCCATATACGTTGTATTGAGATTCTAGCCACCTAATTCAGTGCTTATAATTGCAAAATCTAAGACCTTTAGTACACCCAGACTTAAATTTCTTAAGGTTTATTTAATAGAGAAGAACTTCTATTAGAAGAAGATACTTCTTCTTCTACTAGAAGAAGATACTTGATGAGGTTTTATCACAATACACAAGAAGAAGATCTACTAGAAGAAGATACTGTTACATAACACCTTGAGAATATCTTAATCCTGAAGTGGTACAATTATGGTTGCAATAATAACAATGTTAAAGAAAAAGAAAAGAACTTATTGAAAACAGTCCTAATGAACATGTATCTCATTTAAGAATTTTTCCATTATTTCCAAAGTAAACACAATATATCATGGAAGCATGTAAATGTAGGGAAGTATATAAAGAAATTAACTGTCATTTGCAAATGCGTGAAGACAATCTTGTTTTGATATCAGAATAAAGTCAAGATCATGTTTATTTGTACTTGTTAGGGTTAAAATAAGCTTGATCCTAGAACTGCCATTGTATTTTTATTGTAAGATACAACTTCCTTGAAATGTCTCTTTCTAGCATATTTTTTGTTATCTTCCTCTAAAGTACTTTTTCTTGGACTGGCAAAACGGAATGGTAGATAACATGTCACATTTCTGGCCTTTCTATCTTTGTAAATATGTGTGTCAAAACCAATCTAACAAGAATAATAAATTTCATTCTTAAGTCAAATAACATCCAATGCTTTGAAAAGTTCAGAATTATGTAACTTCCTTTTACAGTTATAATGTAATAACAATGCATTATGAGCGTATCTGTGCTTCTTTGCAACTTGCAGCTGCTAGAGCAATCCACAGAGAGTCTGATGACACAGTACAATTTTCTATATTTTTGAGGCTATCTTAGAAATAGAAATAGAACTCTCTGCAATGAAAGACCATTTGTCTTAAAATGCCTTTTCTTAGCCATTCCTAACATTACCTGCTTCTCCACAATCTCACTGAATTCCTCTCCATCTAGATAGTTACGTACACCAACTCTTCATTTACAGTGATATCACTCATTCTCCTGAGTCACTACCTGGAAAGTCCTTGAGATGTAAAAGTTGCTGATACTGTTAACTATTCTTCATTTACCTTTGCTCTCTCATGAATGTCTCAGATGACACCTAAAGAACTAGCTTTTTGCTTTGAGCTTTTTCACTTTTTGCATTTTATTTATTTGTAGCTTCCTTCTCACACACACACTTTGTAGTTCCTTATTTCCATATGTTTTCCCAGCAATGGAATAATGATCACTTTGAAATGCTAACTTCTTAGATCCATTTAGCTGACAATGTATAAACACGAAAAACAGTTTAAATTTATCTTTTCACATGATAATTAGGAAAGAAAAGCAGGATTTAATGTTTTTTTTTAATAGATAATGCCAAACCATTCTAAAATGATGGCACAGCACTATGATTAGTCTTATTACTTCCTTTAAACTCATTTGTATTGTGACATACTGGTAGCCTTTGTTGTTAGTATCGGTCCTTATTCTCAGGAGATGTCCAAAGGGCACCCTTTGGATTTTCAGGTTTCAAGATGATGGAAATCTAGTTTCAACCTCCAAAGGCAGAACTGTTTGTGCAAAAGCTCTTTTAACTCCTTTAATGAGAGATGTCAAAATGAAAGGATATATGTGGTGCTCACCTCTGATAAAGGTTTGACATCCCTGACACTGAAGTTTTAAAGCATCTTTAGAAAACAGACGGGAAAAAAACCTGTTAAGCCAAAGGCAGTGTATTATGGACCAATTAAAAAATAAGCTAGAAAGAGAAACCTAAATATGCTTGTACAGAAAAACTTGTTCTTAGAGACAGTTTTACCAATTTTTATTTATGCAATGTGTTTTTGTTAAAGTGCACACTTGATTTAAATTAAAATATTAGGTTTGGTAACATCTAAGCTATTACATTCAGAAGTATGAAAAATCATTTGATCAGATTTAAAGATAGGAGCATACCTTGCCAAGCTTGTGAACAATGGTTTCTACATATAAAAAAACAAGAACTCAAACAATCTGAGTAGAGAAAGAGAGAATCACAATTCAAATTATATTAAATATAACAATGTTCAAAATGTTTAAAAAAACAAAGGTTACAATTTTGATGACAGAATATTTTTTTTTTTTTGCTTGGAGTTTGATTTTGTATTAGAGTAAGCTATCTACAGCTAAGAACTCAATTGTGGCAAATATTACATCTCTATTGCCTTGATGGTCCTGGAAACAGTCCAACAATAAATAAGTATACCATAGACACTTAAGAACACATTTAGAAAGCAACTTGGCAGAGTTGCAAAATTAAGAAATAAAAAAATAAATTAACTACACCTGAAGAATTTTATAAACTTTCAAGACCTTCAGTTTACCTTATGCCTGTACATATTATTTCTTCTATACAGTTTGATTTGAGCTTTCCTGAAAAGCAAGAGTCTTTTGCACCAGCTTTTGTGGGCTTTGATTACAGCACCCATAGTGATGCTAAAACCAATGGAGCATCTTTTGGATTAATGTTGACTATAAAAGCTGCATCGCTTATTGTCTTTTTAAAGTAAAAGCAGTGAGATAAATTCTTAGGACCTATAAGATCAGGAGTCTTTGAATATGAAATACTGTCGCAAATACATTATTCTATAATGCTCCATGTGTGTAGTTCACTACTCATATATATTGATTTAATAATCCAGTTAAACTCTTTTCAGAGTCTGTTATCTGTGAAGTGTTTGCAAATTACACAAGCTGACTGTGTGTAACTGATCGGCTTTGTCATATTGTTTCTGCTTTTCTGGAGATTAAATGAAGATTTTAAAGAGCAATGCATTTCAAAAGGTAAATAAAATGGGAAAAATTCTCCACCCTGGCATAAAGCTGAAAGCATTCCTGCGATCATCTTTTCAATCACCATATGTTTGAATATTCAGTAACAACTGAGTGAATCCCTCTAATAACAATAAATAAAATTTAATTAATTCCTGATGTATAAATTTCATTCTCTCCCCCAGAAACCTGACTATTTTAATAAACCTATGATATCTTAAATTTTATTATTATCATTAATTCTTTACAAACTGTCTTTTTCTTCTTGGTATGTAGACCTTGCAATGCTACTTTTGTCAAAATGCAATTTATTGTTAAGGAAGATTACAAACAACACAAAATCTCCTCCTTAATCCCAAATATTTCCAGATAACCAGCAAAGAAGATATAACAGAATACAAACTGCTGCAAGAACAGTCACACATGCATATTGGGTAAAATTTGTTCTCATATAAAACCGTATATTTTAATCTGCCATGTTTTTCAAAGCATAAATCACTGAAGGCAAATATCTGTTTGGAGCTTGGTCTAATGTGTTACATTTCCTACTTGGTCAACATGCCTTTCATCTTCCTTTCACATTGGTCTCTCAAGTGAGTAGAAAAAGTTGTTGATATTATAACAGTTGTGTGATACACTGAACAAATAATAAAACATTTCTGTCTTTCTCAGCTGCCACTATAGAAGTGAAACTACTGAGGAAGATGTACTTGGGTAACCTGCATGTCTCAAAAAATTAAAATTTACAAAATGCAGTAGAAAATCAGAGCAGACCACCTGAATAAATGTTATCCTTCATAATCAAGATCTGAAAATGCAGATGATCTTCCAAAAAAAAGATTTTGTGCTGGAACACTTGGATATAACATAGGAAAGCTAAATAAAAGTTCTTTTACAGCACTAAGGGGAGCTTCAAGCCTTGATTGTAAGGCTCATTTTCCTGTGTATAGGTCCATGTGTCATTGCCTTGTATTCAACATGTGCTCTGTCAATTCAGCCATCCATTCTGATGAAAGGATATGCACAGAAGCTCTCTATTTTTTGGTGATGATTCAACTGTCCTCTCACAGCATCTCAATACCACTTTATTTCCTGTCAACAACTTTGTCATGTTCACTCCTAAACTGTGATTCATGAATGTCAACATGTTTTTTCTTCTTTTTCAGTTCATCACTCTGTTACTTGCACCTTTGAAAAGCTTGGCTATAGCACGGTTTCTTCAGGAAGAGCAGTCTACTGCTGTAGGGTGAGGGTATTCTGGGAAATACAGATGAAATTTCACCTGTTTTCAGAAGAAATAGATAACGTACAACCAATTAGAGCAAGCTGGACTCAGGTTAATAAATTTTCCTTCCTGAAAAATCAAGGTTCATGAGTATATAATTATTAGAAAGATTGTGCTGCAGTTATTTGCTGATGGAATTCCTTTAAACGAAAACTTCTCTTGAATAAAAAATGAGGCTTTTTATTCAATAAAATAAATACATTTACTTGGCCAGAGCTTAAAAGCAGAATATACACAGTAATTATTGTAGATGTGTCTTCAGATGTTAGCAACAAAATTTCATTCGTTCAAATTGGAAACTGAAGGCACAGTTCATGGTTATATATTCAAACTGAGAAATGGAATTTTATGTAAACAGAATATATGAGTCTAAATCTGTATATATCCTGTGCATTAAGCAGTATAAATTTAAACTGAAAGAGTAATTGTGTTGCAGTAACATTGTATCTTAAACTGAATTTTTATACCAAATCAAATAACTTAAAATAAGCAATGCCACTAACAGAAAAAAAAGTTTCCAAACCACTCTTCTGAGTGTAAAATAGGAAAAGGTGAAATTATGTCACTAGGTTATTGCATTCCTAGTGTCAATGAGTTTGAGCATATAAAGGCTCTACAGAGGGATCTAGACAGGCTGGATTGATGGGCCAAGGATAATGGTATGAGGTTCAACAAGGCTGGGGCCAGGTCCTGCACCTGGGTCACAACCCCATGCAACACTACAGGCCTGGGGGAAGAGAGGCTGAAAAGCTGCCTGCTGGAAAAGAAGCTGGGGGTGTTTGTTGACAGCTACCTGAATATGACCCGGCAGTGGGCCCAGGTGGCCAAGAAGGCATGTATCAGAAATAGCATGGCCAGCAGGACTAGGGAAGTAATAATCTCCTTGTACTCTGCACTGGTGAGGCTGCACCTCAAATACTGTGTTCAGTTTTGGGCCCCTCACCACACAAAAAATGTTGAGGTGCTGGAGCATGTCCAAAGAAAGGCAACAAGGTTGGTGAAGGATCTAGAGCACAAGACTTATGAGGAGTAGCTGAGGGGTTGTTCAGCCTGGAGAAAAGGAGGTTCAAGGAAGACCTAACTGCTCTCTACAAGCACTTGAAAGGAGGGTGTACTGAGATGGGGGTTGGTGTCTTCTCCCAGGTAACAAGTGATAGGACAAAAAGAAGTAGCCTCAAGTTGCACGAGGGAAGGTTTACTTTGGACATTAGGAAAAATTTCTTCACCAGAAGGGTTGTCAACCATTGGAACAGGTTGCCCAGAGAAGCAGTTGGGTCACCATCCCTGAAGGTATTTGAAAGACATGTAGCTGTGGTGCTGAAGGACATGGTTTAGCGATGGACTTGGCAGTTTTAGGTTAATATTTAGACTTGATTATTACAATCTAAATGTTTCTATCATTCTATTCTATGATTCCAGATATTCTGTCTGTGCTCCTGTTACCAAGGAATCAGTTAACACAGAACAAGAGATATTTGTAGCATAGCACCTCTGTCTATAGTTTAAGCATAATCATCTACATTATGGGCAACCTAAGACACCATTTAACAGGTCAGCTGGTGATGAAAGGCTTGCATATAGTAGAGCATAAATAATAATTGTTTATTATAGTGTCCAACTAAAGCAGTGGTGACATTCCAAGATGTCTTCCAAAACATATAAGTTAAATGTTCAGCTTTCTATCTGGAAATCAAGGAAGTTCAGTAACAACATAGACATAAAACTAGTTATGTGAGCTTTCATGCATATATAATTAATTTGTAATGATTTTGCATATTTCATTGTCTACATTCAGTGGTAGCTCTGTAATTAATTAGGATTTTTCTCCAAGAGGGCAATGGGGATATGAATCATCTGATTAAATAAATTTCCAATTACCTATAAAAGTAATTAAGGAAAGCTAATTGTTTTCATGTCGACTTTGTCCAGGTTTGAGAAAGTAACCTGTAGTGTAATACCAAAACAGGTATTACTAAAGAAATGCGATTCAAGCAGAGAGAAAGGATCATAGGCTAAAAAGAATAAAATTCATTTATATCCCAGGCTGTTATGACTGTTCCTATCTACTTTTGTCTGGAGATTGAAGGCCCCAAGTTAATACCTGCTGGAGCCATTAGAGAGACGCAAAGCATATCCAGCCTTAACAGCATATACTATTTTGACAACGAGGGTTGCTTTTTTTTTTTCCCTGTAAACTAAAAAGGAGTAATTTGTGCATCGTAAGAAGAGCAGACACAACTGTAGGCTTTTCACTGAGGGAAATAAGTGGATTGTTTCTTCATTTTGTTCTTAGGTGTGGAGACAGGAAGAATGCAGTAGCATGAAATATTGACTGAAGAGGACTATCCTGTTATTCATCCATTTTTTTTTTCTTTAGGGCTGAACCTGGGGGAGATTACAGAAAAATATTTTTTGTGCATCCTTTACATCACTCCAGAAGAACAGTCTACATATAACAAACATAGACTTGTGCCTCATAGCTACACGGCCATTCTCTTTAAATCAATGTGTTCACACTAGGAGACTTGAGGAATTTCCCGAGTAAATCTCTATTACTAGACAAAATAAGACCTTGGGTAACAAGACTGGCACTATGAATGCAAGCAAAATCCACCTGGCCTGCCAGATAATATCGATGCATGAAAAGATGATGTTTTACTGTGAAAGGGTGCAAATGAGAAGGCTGTTTTGGGGTTGATCAGATAAACAAGCCCAGCTCTTAGGACAGGAATGTGAGTGTGTTGGGAAGAACACAGCCAAGTCTGAAAACCCTTTTGCCACAAATCAGTCATGCTAAAGACTATGCATCACTTCCTCCTTACCCCACCCACACCCCACAGGAAGGGCCACACACTGGTGTGCACCCAGCCCCACCGGGCTTCCTCATGAAGGGTGCCCATGGAGCCGAAGCACCTGCACCTCCTGCAGGAGGGGTACAATGAGGTAACCTCATGCACTGGAAGTTTGTTAATGGCCTTTGAAGCAATTGTTAAAGTGAAAGTTGAACTTTACCGATTTATACCTGTGATACAATATTTATACTCAGAGTAATACAGCCAAAAAGTACACAAATGCTACACAGACACTTATATATACAGACACTTGTTTTTCTTACTAATTTTACTTGAAGATATCACCACAAATAATAAGTAGTGGGGTAATTTAACTGCATATCTAAAAATTCAAGTAATTTCTGTTATACCGTTTTCTAACTTACCATATTTAATCAGCTACATAATTTTCTATGGCTATTTATGGTTAGGAGTAGAACAAAACCAAAATTTTAAAATCAGGAAGATAAAGCAGTGAATATATGTTATTCATCAATCACAGATGTCAGTTTAAATGCTGGAGAATCCAATTGATTGTAGGACCAAAACAGAAAAGTGTTACTTTGAAAAGAAGTCTCCTAGGAATATACAAGTGAAGAAAAACAAGGAATAAAACAAGGTACCTGATCAGAGGTACTTAATCCTGCCAACTCTGAAGGAAATATTTAACTTAAGATATCTAAACTTTCCTTTATTGGCTAGAGTCACAACTCCTTTACTGCCTACCCTGATCTAATATTGAAGGTAAGACTTGCTGGGAGTGGAATGCACGTGCTTAATCCTTCAATGTTACAATAGAGAATTTGCCTGTGAGGGCTTACTGCACAACAGTTTCAAAAACTAGAACAAAGTGCTTCTCCCTTTATTCCAGACACAAGAATAGTTGAAACAGGAAGTAGAGTACCTGGTAAGATGTATTCCTTAGTTGATATTTTTGCTTGACATTTCTTTTTTTTTAATTCTCCCTATGCTGTGCCTGACAACAATGCATAGTTTGATAGCTGGTAAATACATTAGCTACAACAGCAATAAAAATGCCATGAAACTGGTAACATTCATCTGAATAATAAGTTCATGATGTTAGAATCAGGGATAGATTTTGCTGAACAAATCAATAAACTAACTTGAGATAGTAAAGCCTTCTTCAAAACAAAAAGAAGCAAAATACTGTGATGAATCTCATTAAAGGTCCCAAAACTATTTTCTCTTAGGGATCCATTTTCTTCTAGTAGAATAGTCTCAAAGGCTGAATGGAAGATGGTAGACATGGTCAATCATAGAAGGATTTCATAGAGATATAAGTTACCCCTCTGATATCAGAAATTTTGTCTATGAATTTTATCTATTCTAGAATACAGTCCATGTGACAAAAACTGTCGGCTTGATTCTTCTGAAAGTATTAGCAAATTCACTCCAAATTGACAAAAATACTGGTTGTCTGGAAAGCTGTTATAACATCCCCAGACACCAGAGCTACTCAATAATAGGTGAGCATCCTCTTTTATTTTTGATCTTCCTTCCCTTTCCTTCAAAATGTGTAAATAAAGTGCTTGTGTTGGATGCAAGAATGGTAAACAGCATTAAACATACAGGCTTTTAATTTCAATTGGAAAAGCTACAATCCAAACTGTTCATCCAAAACAAAGCATTTTCATATTAATTTGTATGAATTTCATTTTTCCCAGAAAAATAGAAATACCCATTGCTTACATAACATGAATAGCTTGGCAAATGACAACTGTGAGAAGTTAGACTGTGCCTTTTAGAAATGTATAATTAGGATTTGAAAAAACAGCAACTAAATGGTTCAATTCTGTTAGCCATCAGGAACACAAGCCTGCTGCTCTGCATCTTTATTCTTGTTGGATAAGATCTGTTTGTTAATGTCATATTATAAGGCTCATCTAGGAAAACAGAGTCCTGCTTTATAACTGAGATGCTAGGCTCCATCAGAAAACAAAAATTCCAAATAAAATCAGAATTAATACTGCAGAAGGCAATGAGGAAGTGACAAAGAAGTAATATGAGCTGTGGTTTGTTTTGGTTTCTCTTTCTTTGATAATGCATAAGAAAATAAAGAAATATCTTGTGATTTTTTTTTTTACTTCTTTTTACTTTACTTTTTACTGTTTTACTTCCTGAGAAGGGAGATGTTTCTGCTGTTAACTAAAGAAAATTTTGTCATTGAAAGTTTTGCTGACTTTTTGTTTTGTACCCTCCTGAGTGGCTGATAGTTCAAAGTTTTCCCTTAATGTAGTCTACTAAGTCTTCCAGAAACTGAAAATTATTTCACAATTCTAATCCAAAGAGGTCTTAAGTCATAAAAAGCAAAGTAAGGAATTTTCAAAAGGTTTCATGTAAATTTAGAAGAATTTATAAACCTAATCATAAACAAAACTTCTGGTCACACATAATTCACCAGTGAGTACCAGTATATTTCAAATATGGCTTGTGTAAGATGTATTCTCGTCAATTTTATAATAAGACAAATACATACAGTGGTGAAGACAGTAACACATAATGAAGAGGTAATATATAGTATCATTATGCTCTGTAGAAAAATTCTCCAAATTAAAATTCTAGGGGAAAAGAACATTAATGAAAGTGAGGTCTAGTAAGGAAAAAAAGACTTTCACACAAGAAATTGTTCATGTTGATACCTGATAAAAAAGACCCTTAAAGATAACATTCATGTGTTTCTCTGATGTATGGCCTGTCATATGGTAGTTCACAATTTGGAAGGATAAACATTTAATACCTGATAAGAATTTGTTATTTAAGAACAATTCAGCTGGAGCTGAAGTTACCATTTAATTGTTCCCTTATTTTGGACGGGAAGGAGAAAACCTCACCACACCACCCATCTCTCAATGCACAGAAGAATTATTTTTCTGGATCCTTTTAATGCAATTGGCCTAAAGCACCTAGCAGATTAAATAAAATATAACGGAAAGTGTGGTAGGGTTGTAAGAACACTCTGAGCATTTTATTAAAGTACTCTGAAATCTTTTTAAAAGTCATGATAATTACAGAAATGGTTGAGTCAGTTCTGCAAAGGAAGCTTACTTTGGAAATATATCTTTCGTGTTTGATACGTGGGGAACGCAGCACTTGTGTTACTGCAGAATGAAAGCAATTTTTTATTTAACTAAACGTTCAATAACAGTTTTGTTCCAACCTGCCTATGGCAATCTGGATTTCAAAGTTTCTCTGCCTTTAACAGAACAGAGAAAATAGCACCACCTTTAAGAACAACCTGTGCATTTTTTTTTTCTTTGGCACTTTATGCAGAATAATATGAAATGAAACAACATAAAAGGCTGAAAAAAATGACACTTAGAATAGGACTGTATAATGTGTCTATCTTCTCTTTGCTTTAGAAATTGTTACAAAAAATCATCATATTTACACTAGGTTGTCTAAATGACAGAACACAGCACTGCAATTGAATTTGAAATATTGAAATATTAAAATATCACTATTTATTTTTTAAACTATTCAAGTGATTTTTGACAGAGGACTCTGCATTTAGTGCTGTAACTTTCAGTTGCTGTTGTTTGAACCATCTCTCATTATTGGTTTATTTTCAGGTTTTAACTAACCAAGTCATGAATAAGCAGTGTTTGAATTTTCTTTTGCTTCTAATGTTATTGTCATGCAGAACAATAACTCATCAGTTCTCTTAACTCCAAATCCAATCTAATTGCTTAATTGGGGTAACATCATTTTATTAGCAACGCTACATGATGTTGTTTAGCAAAGGCATTAGTTGATTGTCACTTGAAAACAGCACCCATTCCCACTTGCTTTTCCAGCTGTACTTATTAAATACATACAAAATTATTTCCAGATGAATATTATTGATTTAACTGGTGCACAGTGTTTTGTCAAAACATGGACCAGAAAGCCCTGTGACATGTCTTGAAAGGACAATAGATAGAAAAATTTTTATGGCCTACAAGGACTTTTAAACATTACTCAATTCAGCTTTAAAGCATGTTCACACCCATCTCCAATCTACAGTTTTTCTGCTGCTTTACAGTAAAGGTTAATGTTTCCCTAATCTTTGAAGAAAACTATAGCTTTCCTGTTACATCACAATTACGTACTAGATTTAAGTTATTATTTATTTGCTGCTATTTGCATGGCATTTTCCCCCCAATACCTATAAAGGCACCTGCAGAAAAAAGAGACAAAAAAGAGACAAATCTATACCGAATTCCAAATTCAGAAAAGTGTAGGCTAAATTCTCAAATGAATTTTAAAAGTAGGATCTTAGAACAAAGTGACTGATGTCTTAAAAATGAATCTTTCTAAGATATGATGAATGCTTCCTCACTCTGAGTTTTTGCTATTTCTTTTTAACTTTCTGTAAGATGCATCATACTTATTATGCTAGGTAGTGTTTCTCAGTGTTTCTGCATTTTCAGAATATACAAAGAGGGCTTACTTACATAGACAGATACGTAGAAGAAATAAAACGAAGAAAATGTTGCACATTTTTATTTTGTCTGTATTTCACTCCAAATTATTATGTACATCTTGATAAACAGGGAAGAGTGAAGGATAGAACAAACTGAAAGACATCAGTGGGGTCTACAGCTTTTTACGTACACATTTAAAATACCTAGGTGACAGCAGTTTGTTTTTTTCATAGTGAAGGCAGGTGATTTAACCTGCCCATTCCAGAAAATGGATGGATCTGCTAACTGGCTATGAAATAGAGTCAGCTGAGCTTGCCTGATAGGCAGTTTTGTTTTGTGAATTATTTTGATACTTGGGCAATTAATTTTATTAAAAATTCACAAATTGTAAGTTTTTGGAGCCTCAGTCAGGTTAGGCTGCTCTAGAGCCATGAAGCTTGGTATGCTGAAGATCTTTTGAGTGCAGAAACTCTGACTGTCCATCAACATTAGACTTAACTGATAAAGTAACCAAGGAAATGCATCATTTCACCAGTACTGTTTTGAAGAGCTCTAGGCTGGCTGATGGCAGTCATGACTGCAGAAACATGACCATATCCATAAACCTGTGAAATTCTGCTACATCTGATATCCAGGATTCAACAGGTAGAAATGCTTCAATGGGCTGAATTTAGTACTATCAGGTCGTATTCCAATGTAAATTATGTTAGAACAAGAAACAGAAGTATTCTGTAATCCAAACTCTTTCCTGTCTTCAAATACTACTAGATAATAAAATGAGATGTTTGTGTCAAATTTTTGGTCTTGTCTGAAATTAAATTCTTCAACACAGCATTGCTGTGCAACCCCACTGTTTTATGGTAACATCCCCCTTATTTTATATACATCAAATAAGAAATGCTGAAATTTTCCCTAAAGGAGGATACTGATAAAGTACCAAAGGCTATTTTATTTCTTTGTGCAAATTCTATAGCTTCAATATTTTTTGTCAAATCCAAGAAGAGTTGTGTCCTTATTTTTATACTTGGGTTTTTTTGCCAAACCATAATAATCCATTCCTTACACATCAGTTTATCTACTCTCATTTGAAGAGAGAATCAACATCTGATCCACTACAAGTAATTTCATTCTGGATCCAAAGCTAAGCTTGTTCTTTGTGAACTTGGGAGTTTGGAGATTTATAGTAATTAAGGTTAGATGATTAGCAACAAGCTTCTTATTTTTATCTCTCACATTGAGTTAATTACTCTCATTAAAACCTCTGGGCCCCATCACTGAGCTGCACTTAAACACCTTTTCACATTTAAGGAAGTTAGAATGTATAAGTTAGTGAACTTAAAATCAAATGAATATTTATGTTTTATTGAGTGAGATGATTATTCACCAGCTTCAGTTATGTGCCTCCTGAAATGCATATGTAAAATAATGTTGGGCAATTGATAGAGACTGTGTGGACAAGTACGTAAGTATTAAATAAAATTCTATTTTGCTAAGATACCATATTTCTAAACAGGATTTAGCCAAAGAAGATTATTGAGGAAATACACTGCAAGACCAACGTTAAATCAATATTGATCAAGAACACATGCTCTGTTTGGCTGGCTGAATATTGAAAAATAATAATTTCCAGCTATATAGTACCTCAATGATCACACATAAATTTCCTAGATAAACTCTCAACTTATGACTAGGAATGGTTTACCTAAAAAATGTAGTAGTATCTCTTTAGTCTTGTAGTTTAAAAAAATATATCTACATTGCAATGCCTTATAACTTTATTTGAAAAAATCTTTAAATATTTAATAGTCTTAAAAATGCAGAGGTCAACCTTTTCCGTATTTTAACAGTTAGTTTGTTCTTAATTTTTCCGTGTGCGTCACTGTCACTGTAAAGTAGGATAGACTCACTAAACTAAACTGTTGAACACTGGAAAAATCAGAATGTTGAAGTTTACCAGACTGTCAAAGAACAAAAAAATACTTGCTGTAAAATTTAAATGAAAGTAGTTAATTTTTAAGCATAACCATCCAATGTCCAGAGCATAATCCTGTGTTTCAGTCTTTGTAAAAACGTTACACTGAATTCAACTCTCCAAATTAATTTACTCATTATTTTATTATCTGTATAATCAACTGAACAATAACTGTGCATGATCAACCCTCAGAAACAGTAGAAAGTGAGGCTGAAAGGAATTCAAAGAGATCTTCTACTCCCTCCTCCTTTGCACAGGTTGGGTCAGCTATATCTGTGTCATTTCTGAACAAACACTCTCTCACAACCTGCTCTTAGGAACTAGAGTTGAGGGAGTTGCCACAGCCTCTGAAGAAACCACTGTAGTACTTCCTGGTCCTCACTATTATGCACTCTAACATAGACCTTCCCTTACATCATTGGAGGTGACTTGTCTGATCTGCAGTGACTTCTGAGAAGCTCTTTAGAAGCTATGTTTTGCATATATGAACACTGCTACTGTCTCTTACTTTCCTTAGTCTGAACATACTTAAACCTTTCATCTTACTTTTGATGTCTGATTTTCCAGACCTTTGAAAAGCCTCCTGCTTTCTTTGGGACTCTCTTCAGGTGAACGACTCCTTTTAACTTGCATTGCCCAAATTTGATATGTTAAGGGTTTATAATCTCTGAACACAGTAAAATCACTGTTTTATACCCAGCATTCCTTTTCTGGGAACCAATTGCTGACCAATGTTGTGACCTATTACCCTAGAGACTCCTGTTCTCTGCATAGTCAGCTGGTTTGAAGTACCTCATCTTATGTGACTACAATCAATAGTAATAATAACAAGAGGAGGCATGTTCAGATTTGGATTTCCATTTTGCTTGCAATAAGATTTTGTAGTGGAAATATACGTCCAAAACAGTATTCACTTATTTTCAAACAATTTATTAGAGGATGTTAAACTTTCTTTAGCTTTTTAAAGCAGTAAATTTATTTACGTAAGGTATTCTGACAAGATGGATTTTTTTCTTTAATTTTAAAGGATATGTACAATACAGCAAATGAGTACAATGTCACAAAGAAGATAAATTATATCAATTTCTATGAAACATTGTTTTATTCATATTGTGTCTTCTTTAAGTTGCAGTGCTGAAGGAAAAATTTTATTTCACGTTTTGTGAAAGTTTTCCTCTTCTGAACTTCTGGGTATAGTTGATGAAACCTGTGATGTTTTCTAGTATTAATTTAAGCCATTTTAATTCAAATTAGAAATAATCCTCCTCTGTTCTAAACTCTGCTTCTGAATCAAAACTTCCAAGAATTAATACCAACATTTGAATGTATCCCCTTTGTAAATGGCATAAAAGGCATAGCACAATGAGGAAACACTATCTTCATAAGATAAGATGTACTCAAATTGATTAAAATACTGTCTATTTTTAAAAATAGCTAAAATGAAAAGAAAGAAAAAGAGAAAAGAAAGATCCTGGAGACAATGTATTAAGTTCATCTTCATAGTGGGCAAGAAGTGAAATCTTGGATAGAAAAGTTTAAAGGGGACCCGCTAACTGGGCCAATAGCTTGCATTACCATTTTAATACAAAAGTCCCATACCTGTTAAAGCTAAAATAACTGCTATTATGTAAAAGAAGAAACCTTCTGCCATTACATTCAAGGGACAGGAATTACAGAATGACTCAGCTGTCTCTCCGTGTCAAATTAAACTTTTTCATTTCTTTGTTTACAAACTAACTGATTCATATTCAGGGGAACACAGTATCAAAGATCTCAGTTTTTAAATTAATGCATACAGACAGGAAAAGTGGCCCCAGGTAGCTACTTTTACACCTGGCAATGTAAGAGGTGTCACAAATAAGCTTTCTGGAGAAGTGCAAGATCACTGTGCTGAAGAGGTGGGAGCCAGCTCCTTGGTGACTGCAACTGATTGTCACCTGACTAATTGAAATTCCTCTGCAATGCCAGCTGCTGTTAGACAGTTGTGGAGCTGGCCATCCTCTGTTCTCATCGGTCTAGCGAATACTGTACACTTCAGTCTGAATCCAAGTGAAGGAAGTTCCTGTAAGCCACATGTTAATGGCACTGAGAGGGCTCAGTGCACTGAAGTCATAGTGGAGATCAATCTATCAGCCTCGGTGGGGATGCCTGCTGCATGTGACCCACCTAGTGGATAAGGGAAAAGTGGTGGATGTTGTCTATCTGGACTTCAGTAAGGCATTTGACACCGTTTCCCAGAGCATTCTGCTGGAGAAGCTGGCAGCTCATGGCATAGACAGAAGGACTCTTCGCTGGGTTAAAAACTGGCTGGCTGGCCGAGCCCAGAGGGTGGTGGTGAACGGAGTGAAATCCAGTTGGCGACCGGTCACAAGCGGGGTCCCTCAGGGCTCAGTTTTGGGACCAGTCTTGTTTAATATCTTCATCAATGACCTGGACGAGGGAATTGAATGCACCCTCAGTAAATTTGCAGACGACACAAAATTAAGCACAAGTGTCGATCTGCTTGAGGGTAGGAAGGCTCTGCAGCGGGATCTGGACAGGCTGGAGCGATAGGCTGAGGTCAATTGTATGAGGTTTAACAAAGCCAAGTGCCGGGTCATGCACTTTGGTCACAACAACCCCCAGCAACGCTACAGGCTTGGGGAGGAGTGGCTGGAGAGCTGCCTGGCAGAAAAGGATCTGGGGGTGCTGGTGGACAGCCGGCTGAACATGAGCCAGCAGTGTGCCCAGGTGGCCAAGAAGGCCAACGGCATCCTGGCCTGTATCAGAAACGGTGTGACCAGCAGGAGTAGGGAGGTGATTGTGCCCCTGTACTCGGCACTCGTAAGACCGCACCTTGAGTACTGTGTCCAGTTTTGGTCACCACAGTACAAGAAGGACATTGAGGTGCTGGAGCGGGTACAGAGAAGGGCAACGAAGCTGGTGAAAGGGCTGGAGAGCATGCCCTATGAAGAGCGATTGAAGGAACTGGGTTTGTTTAGTCTAGAGAAGAGGAGACTGAGAGGAGACCTCATTGCCCTCTACAACTACCTAAAAGGAGGTTGTAGTGAGGCTGGTGTTGGTCTCTTCTCTCAAATTAGTAATGATAGGACGAGGGGAAATGGCCTCAAGTTGCGTCAGGGGAGGTTCAGATTAGATATTAGGAAGAAATTCTTCACTGAGAGGGTAGTTAGGCACTGGAATGGACTGCCCAGAGAGGTGGTGGAGTCACCATCCCTGGAAGTGTTTAAGGAACGAATAGATGCAGTGCTTGAGGATATGGTGTAGTGGTTAGAGAGGATTTGGTGTAGTGGTGTAGCGGTTAGAGTGATGCTAGGAGAAGGTTGGACTTGATGACCCTGGAGGTCCTTTCCAACCATATAAATTCTGTGATTCTGTGATGTAGTACTGGCTATTTGCCCTGTGACTCTGCCATTGTGCAGTCTTCACCTTAGACGGAAAGAGTTTCTCTCACATATCCAAAGATGTAATAAAAATACATTTATATATGTAAGATGCATGTGAAACATTAGCAGTATTTTACACAAATAAGTTACTTTTTTATAAATGTCACACAATCTGGTGCAGGTGAGGAGTTCACCGTAAAAAATAAAGTGAAAATTTGAAAAGGAGGTTGAAAATGAGTCATCAGCACCACAGCCTAAAAATGTCATCTTTTGTTTGTTTTTATTTCATTCCTTTTCCTTTTTTAATGACTGCATGCCCTCCTTTGCTGTTATAAAAAACAGAAGATGTATTTTGTCATATACTCTTTTCACTTCAATATGTTAACTGAGACATCAATAAGCATTTATCTATCTCAGCGCCTACCAAACATTAACTCTTAATATTGGTCACAGAAAACAGGCAAGATGTCCTCATTTCAAAACTCAAGGAACTCAAGGGTATTCCTGAAAAACCATTCAATTTGAGCATCATTTCATGGAAATCAGTATTGAAATGTTTATTTTATGAAAGTTACATTTTAATTTTGAGCATCTGTAAATAAAAACAATGGCAATGATGCCAAACCATTTTGGATTATAAATCTATAACTTCAGCAAATGTTAATAAAAGTTGCAAACCTGACTATGTCAATGTAAAGTATGCAAATGTCTTTAAAAATATCAGTACTTTGAATAGCGGTTTTAGTGTTAAAAATGTTTTTGTTACTTATTTGAAATAGCAGTAATGCTGAATACATTAATGGGAAAGCCAAGATAACAGATTTGTGACTTACATAGCTCGATATCACAAAATAATCTAGAATATGCATCCAGACTTCGTACACCAGGAGACCAAATCTTCTTCTGCCATAAAGAGGAAGATGGCAGCCCTGTCCTTCATGAGAATGCTGTAACAACCAGACTTGGAGCTAAAGAGAGTGCATACACATAACATACCATTTGAGCAAACTCATATGAGGATTCATATCCTTATATGAAATGAGGAAAGCCAAGGCTTCCTTGGAATTAAACCTGATGAGGCCAACAAGAATGCTTTCTTCAAGTATATCGGAGGCAAAAGGAAAACAAGAGAAAATGTGGGCCCACTGTTGAATGAGACAGGTGAACTGGTGACAGAGGATGCACTGAAGGCGGAGTTACTGAATGCCGCTTTTGCTTCAGTCTTCACTCCTCAAGTCAGGCCTCAGAAGTCCCAGACTCTGAAGGAAACAGAAAGTCTGGGTGGAGGAAGACTTCCCCTTGGTTGAGGAGGATCAAGTTAAAGAGCAATTAAGTAAACTGTATACCCATAAGTCCACGGGTCCTTATGGGATACACTCACGGGAGCTGTGGGAGCTGGCAGAGGTCATTGTTGGGCTGCTCTCCATCACCTTTAAAAGGTCATGGAGAACAGGAGAGGTGCCTGAGGACTGAAAGAATGCAAATGTCACTCTTGTCTTCAAAAAGGGTGAGGATCTGGGAAACTACAGACCAGTCAGACTCACCTCCATCCCTGGAAAGATGATGGAACGACTCGTTCTGAGCATCATCTCAAAGCATATGGAGGAAAAGAGGGTTATCAGTAGTAGTCAACATGGATTCACCAAAGGGAAGTCATGTCTGACTAATCTGATAGCCTTCTACAATGGAAAGACTGGATAGATAGATAAGAGGAGGATGGTGGATGTTGGCTACCTTGACTTCAGCAAGGCATTCGACACCGTCTCCCACAGCATCCTAGAAGTCAAGCTTAGGAAGTGTGGGTTAGATGAATGGACAGTGAGGTGGACTGAAAATTGGCTGAAAGATAGAACTCAGAGGGTTGTAATTAATGGCACAGAGTCTGGTTGGAGATCTGTGACAAGTGGTGTTCCCCACAGGTTAGTACTGTGTCCAGTCCTGCTCAATATATTCATCAATGACCTGGATGAAGGGATAGAGTGCATCCTCAGCAAGTTTGCTGATGATACAAAACTGGGAGGGGTGGCTGACACACCAGAAGGGTGTGCTGCCATTCACCACAACTTGGACAGGCTGGAGAGTTGGGCGGAGAAAAACGTTCTGAAATTCAACAAGGGTGAGTGTAGAGTGCTGCGCCTGGGGAAGAATAACTCCATGTATGAGTACAGGTTAGGGGCTGACCTGCCGGAAAGCAGCTCTGTGGAAAGAGACCTGAGAGTCCTGGTGGGCAACAGGGTGACCATGAGCCAGCAATGTGCCCTGGTGGCCAAGAAAGCCAATGGCATCCTGGGGTGCACCAAGAAGGGTGTGGCCAGTAGGTCGAGGGAGGTTCTCCTTCCCCTCTACTCTGCCCTGGTGCAGCTGCGTCTAGAGTATTGTGTCCAGTTCTGGGCTCCCTCGTTCAAGAGAGACAGGGAGGTGCTGAAGAGGGTGCAGAGAAGGGCTACTAAGATGATTAGGGGACTGGAACATCTCCTTTATGAGGAAAGGCTGAGGGACTTGGGTCTATTTAGTCTGGAGAAGAGAGGACTGAGGGAGGATCTCATCCACACTTGTGAATACTTAAAGGGTGGATGTCAGGAAGATGGGACCAGTTTTTTTTCTGTAGTGCCCAGGGACAGGACAAGAAGGAATGGAAATAAACTTGAGCTCAGGAAATTCCATCTAAACATGAGGAGGAAATTCTTTACTTGGAGGGTTGCAGAACACTGGAACAGGCTGCCCAGGGAGGTGGTGGAGTCTCTGTCTCTGGAGTCATTCAAAACCCACCTGGATGCCTTCCTGTGTGATCTCCTCTAGGTGGCCCCGCTCTGGCAGAGGTGTTGGACTAGATGATCTCCAGAGGTCCCTTCAACCCTACCGTTCTGTGATTGTGTGATTCAAATGACCACAGAGGAGAAATAGGCAAAGAATTATTTTTTATGATCATACTTAGGATATTATTTTAGAAATTATGAAATCTTTAGTTTGATCGTAGATACAGAGAGTGTTTTATTCTTTAGGAAAAGGTCACTGGATACAGTTTTACTGGATATAGCATTCAAATATACATATTTGAAGTTGGGACAAAACTCAGATCTTCACTTTCACAATTTAATATAGTCTAGAAACCTTCTTTCTTTACTTTTCCTCTCTCTTTCCATATATTTTCTCATTTGGGTTTGTTGTTTTTTTTTTTTCTTCCAGGTATTAACCTGTTCTTAATGTGTTTTGGTGACAGAGACTATAATGTTGTCAGGCAGTCTGTTTAACCACCCTTATTGTTAGCAAGACATTTACTGTCTTGCTACAGTTTAAGCTGTTTCTTATTTCCCATCTGCCGTGAGAGATTATTCTCTTATAGTTTGAAAGCCTTTTATGTTCTTGAAGACTAAGCACCTTCAGGACTGAAAGCCATCTCTCTGTGTATATGTAATGCAAATCAATGTTTCTTTCTCTCTTTCTTTCTCTCTCTCTCTTTCCTTCCTTCTTTCCTTCCTTCCTTCCTGCCTTCCTGCCTTCCTGCCTCCTTTCCTTCCTTCCTTCCCTCCTTCCTCTTATTTTTTTTCAAGATGAGTTCCTGTTTGTATACATCTAATGTAATGCTTGTTTTATTCTCAACAGCATGATATTGTTGACTCATGACCTAAATTATTTTCTGAAAAACAGCTACCAAGCCAGTTATTTCCTATCTTGCATTTATGCAAGCAACACTTCCGGAGGACATCTGTAAGCAGTGAACCCTGCTCTATGGACCACTTGCCAGTAAATTATGTGTTGTAATTTTTAGAACACCAATGCCAAAGTCCCTTTTGGAACTCTACATGGATTGTAGCTTTTTTTTTTAATCTCTCCATATCAATATTAAATTGAATTTTCATGATAGCATAATTCTGTTCATGATATTTTACTCGTTAGCATGATTTACAATAGTATGAGAAAGTGAGGCAAAGTGAGATTAATGTCTTTCCTGGAGATATATAGCTGGTCCAGAAAATTAATCGTTGTTTAAGTTCTTACTTTTCTAATAGCCCAGTTTCTATTCTGTGGTAAAAAATGGTGATTTTACAGGTGCAGATTGAAAAGACTACTGCAACACCAGTGTCCAGTTACTAGTAGGGGCTGATGCATTCTCTTGAATTATGTAACACAACTCAGCGACTAAATAGGTCCAGAATCTCTACCAAAGTGGGGCTTTGTCAACTCCTGAATTTTTTTCCCATTTTATTGATGATGAAATCATCTTAGTTCTCTGATGGAGTACTGAGTGGTCCAGAGTTTGGGACAGGATAGCTTCTCAGTCACTGCATATGTAGTAAGACAGCAGCATTTTCTGGCTTATGATCACAAATGCAAAAGTGAATCATTACCATGTCCTGACTCCATGATAGTACCCAATTCTTTTGCAAGGGAAAACTATGAGCAGGAAGAGGTTGATGGGAGCTCAGTGTATTCCAAGGACTGTGCAGCTCTGTATACCTTTTCTGCAGTCTGAACACATCCTTAGCAAACAATCCAGTCTTTCATTTCTATCATTGCTTCAACATATGCCACAGATCTGCTCCTTCTACAGTCTTCTACTCACTCAAAATCCAGAAATCCTTTCCCTCTTCATAACTTCATTTGCTCAGTCCTCAACCTTATGCCCAGACTAACTTGTGACAAAATTGAAAGCACAGCAGGTAGTGATGGAATACAAGACTAACGCTGGCAAAAGAAAACCATGCACACAAAAACACTGGCAAAAGAAAACCATGCACACAAAAACACAGTCTATCAAGATAGATACAATATAGGTTGTAACATGGTGCTCCAAGTGTGTGAGCCCAAGATAACAACAGAGGCTTTGAGAATACAGGCATAGATGATACCAGGGGCTCTGGAGATACAGCTGCAAATCAGCAGCAGTCAATCACTGATCACTAAAGGAATGCAACCTTGAAAGTTGGACAGAGCTGGTTTATAGTGCAACAAAGAGAACAAAAACTTTACATGCAACATATATAAATCATCCCACATATGCTTCCAAAACAAAGGTAAAAGAAGGAACTTAAATGACAGTCACAATCTCTACAAGAAGAGAGGGAGGCAAAAAGAAAGAGAGGAAATGCCCTAGTATTGCCCCTGATTTAAGGATGCTATGCCTGATCCATGCCACTGCTTATCTGCAGCAATTCTTCTGTTCCCCTTGGTAGACAAATAATATTGCTTTTCCATTTGTGTTCACTCTTTTTTTCCTATAGTAGTTACATGCAGTGTGATCTTTTACAATGCAACAGGGTGAAGTAAAGAAGAATTTTAAAAAGATGTATGTGTGTTTTCTGCTCCAGTTTTCCCACATGAAAAGGTGATTGATGTCATAGGACCAAATCAGAATATATTTGGGTGCTGTCCTATAGATAGCTAGGTAGATTGATAGATTGATATTCCCATCTGTTTTTATATTTATTTACTGAAACGGAATCCAACTCTATAGCTGATGAACAATCTTCACGGACTTAATAGAGCTAGAGACGTTTATTAAATACTATAGAAAAGGGGTGAAAATATAAAACTCAGATATTGTAAAGATATAATAAATATATATCAATAAGAAAATGTTGTATTACTTAATATTAAAAAATTCCTCAGAACCTATCTTCTTTTAAGGCTGTAACCTGTCAAAATTTGTTGGAAAATAGAAATCACTAACGCACGGAAAGTTCATAATACTAAAGACAATTTCAAGGATTAATAAGTTTCTAGGAATAAGAAATTACTTTTGCTGCATGGATATTAATTTGATATATATCATTATCATGCCCAAAAAAACTCAATAGAGGGTAGTAGTAAAACCTGAATCCTGAAACCACTAAATTGATGGAACTCATTCTTTGTGAAATACAACTCTTTCTTCTTATGAAATACTTGTGCAGGATTTTGCTACTGTAAAGTATGTTCATGTATGCTCTCAATGAGAAATTTGGCATGTAACACTTCCCTCACTTGCCTTCTCAGGAGCCCACAGGAATAGAATCAGAATCATTTAGGTTGAAAAAGACCTGTTAGATCACCAAATCCACTTCTAACCTCTCACTGCCAGGTCCACCCCTAAACCATGTCTTGAATACATAAGACAATATTTTGATAAATTTGGTATTCTTATGCTTGTAAGATAGCCAGAAATAACATAGAGTGTGTAATACACATAAACATTTTCTTCTACAATAAATAATCTACATATACATAGAATCATAGAATCATAGAATGTTTGAGGCTGGAAAGGACCTCCAGAGGTCATCTAGTCCAACCTCCCTACACAAGTAGGGACATCTACCTAGGTCACGTTACTCAGAGCCTCAGCGAGCCTGACCTTGAATGACTCCAGGGATGGGGCCTCCACCACCTCTCTGGGCAGCCCCTGCCAGTG
>VZZY01009773.1:0-21869 GCA_013400335.1 Eurystomus gularis | reverse complement strand
TGTCTTCATATGAGAGATGCTCCATTCCCCTAATCATTTTTGTGGCTCTCCTCTGGACACGCTCCAATATGTCCACATCTTTCTTGTGCTGGGGGCTCCAGAACTGGATGCAATACTCCAGGTGAGGTCTCACCAGGGCAGAGTAGAGGGACAGAATCACCTCTCTTGATCTGCTGGCCACAGTTCTCTTGATGCAGCCCAGGATGTGATTGGCCTTCTGGGCTGCCTTTGCACACTGGTGGCTCGTATCCAGTTTTTTATCTACCAGCACTTCCAAGTCCCTTTCCACAGGGCTTCTCTCCAGTATGTCCTCTCCCAGCCTATACTGATAATGCTGGTTGCCCCGGCCCAGGTGCAGGACCTTGCACTTGGCCTTGTTGAACCTCATAAGGTTCATCTGGGCCCACCTTTCCAGCCTGTCCAGGTCCCTCTGGATGGCATCCCGTCCCTCAGGCGTACATACATGCATATGTACATAAATGCTTAGGTAAAATAGTGGACAGATGCAAAGTGCAGATCAACAATAATGTTCCTTTTCTTCTTTCTTTTCTACAGTACTGCAGTTCTTAGAAAATCACCAGTTAGGTGGAATGAGCATGCGTTCTTGCAAGAGAATGAAATACAGGTAAATGAAAAGTGTTATTGAAATATATTTCAATATATTGCAGAAGACAGTAATGCAAACAAATATGTTTCAAGTAACAGAGTGGTCATAGTTACCTGAAGAAACAACTTTCACTGTAGGATAGAAAAGACATTGATACTAGCACAAGGTGCTGCTTCTTGTATTCACTGAGCATCAGACACAAAGCAGTGATTTGTTCATACCTAAATTATGAGAGAGAGGAATCTTTTGTATTAGAAACTGGTATCAGACCATCACTTTTTGGACAGTGGAATCAGAATACAAAGTCATCAACCTTTGAATCAATTCTGATCGGGATGGGGAGTGATCAGAACCCACATTGTAGTAAAAGGATAATCTGATGCTTATAACTCTTCTTCAATTGATTATTTGAGAGGATTTGAACTGCAGCAAATGCATCCTGAATGATAACCAGTGTTTCTGAAGAACTTGATAATCAAAACACACAAAATAGTCAAAGGCTATTTTGATTGCCAAACACTACTTTGGTTGCCAAATTAGCTTTAAAGCTCCAGCCTAAGTAGGAGGTGATTTTCTCAGCTGGAAGATTGCTCATTAGAAATACACTGCTTCCATCCCAAACCTGCTGTTTGGACTCTGGGCTGTGAGATGTGATCACTTCCAACAGAGATGTGTCCATCACCCTTCCAAGTTTTATAGTTTCTGCATGATTTGCCCCTGTACTTAGTATTTCCCGCACATCATACTTTCATATCCATATGGCTAAACTAGCATGAACTTAAAATTATTTATATTTAGACTGTGTTATTTCACTCACTTGTAATTCCTGTGTGAAGTAGATGAAACTGAAATAGTAATGTACCTGTTTGAGCTGATGTGTTTCAAAAAACCATCTTCTATCTACAAATCTACTGTGTTTTCATTTTTAGAATCAAGTTAGTTCTTGAGTGCTCATATAAGCAAATACCCAGATGAGAGCTACGGAAACATTATTGTTAACTTCACATGTTTTCTTTTTTTAAAATAATGTTACTTATAAAATTGTATATGTTCAGATTTATCCAAGGCTTTGGTGTAACTGTAGGAGGGGTATCTATGATTGGAGTATCTATGGAGCAAGAGGAATATCTATGATTGCATAATATGATCTATGAAAAATATACCGTGTCAGTCTGAGTATCCTGAGCTGTTCTCTATTCAGAGAAACATACCTTGACCTTTAGCAAGAGCTAAACTAAAACTGATAAAACCCCAGGAGTACAAATTGTTTTACAACACAAATATTGTATTATTTCAGCCTGTCTATTTGAGGGACTGAATTAACTGTTAGAAAGAAAAGCTCTGCAACCTATATCTTCACTTAAAGTTGCCTTGACTGTAGCATCACAGTAATGGTAACAGAGAAAACAAATCAAAAGGAAATGACTACTGCTAGTCTCATTGAACTTTCAAAATAAAGTAAAATAAAATAAAATACAATTTGAGTGTTAATTGGAAAGAATATTACAAAAAAACAGAGCCAGTTTTGGGCTGAACTATCAGAATATCTGCTGCAATTGCACAATTAAGCAAAATAACAGTACAACTCTTTCATTATTTAGAAGAGAAGGAAGAAAGAGCCCTATGTGTTTTTTGCTGCCTAAGATCCCTTACAGTTTAATAAACTATAACCCTCTTTTTTACTCTTTTTAAAAGGATTTTTTTCTTTATTGATGGATTGATAGGTAAAATAAAAACAGTCTTTCTGGTTTCAGTTTTTTATTGGAATTGGGAAGACTGATTCATTTTTACTGAAGACATACTTACAATCTAAACTTCTTTCTGGGCCACTTGTCTTACTTTGGAGCACATACCACATGAAAGAGCATCACTGACCTTCTGCCTGCTGTCACACTTGTCTTGGATCCACTATTCATCATGGAAAAAGGTCAGATGGCAAAGCAGAAAGCAGAGGTCCTTACATAAAATAGAGTAAATTCATACAAATCTAGACCAGTTTAGACATCTTTTCTGCTGGCAACAAAAAAATCTCTTGGGTTTGTCATGCCATTGTTTAGCCTCCTTTTAACTTCCTTAGAAATCCATCCCAAGTTTGAGAAAGTCACAGAAGAAGAGACATGCTGACAACAGACACTTCTAGCACTTTGGAATCAGATTTTCACCAATCTGTGGAACATAGATACTGCCTGCAGTTCTCATGATCTATGCTCATCACTGGTTTTACCCTGTTGTTCCAGCATCATAGAGCCAATATACTGAATTATAGCTAAAGTGAGCTCCAGGTCTGCCATTTACCTGCAGCCATCCATATTACTCATCAGTTCTTTCCTTTTGACATTCTCTCCTGCTTATCTAACACTCTTCTTGAAAAAGAAACAACTAAAATTTTAATTTCATAATGCTCTTCTTAAACACACTATGAATGCTAGAGCCACACTTGGTGGCCCTAACTAATTTCTGTGTGTATTAGAAATCAATCCAACAGAATTGATTATGTAAATGCAGTTTAAATGATCCTGGATCAGGGTTTGTGAACAGGCATTTCCTGTGTTAGAAGACATCAGCTAATGAGTGCAATCTTCTAAACTGGCTACAAGTAAGTTTATGGCCTGAATTGCTGGGCCCTGAGTTTGAGTTGACCTGTGAATGAGTCACCACCTAGCAGAATATTTTGGTTTTCCTATTGGCTTCACGTTCCAGAGGCAGAACCTGGCCGACCTGTGTCTTTGTGGCTCTGCCCTCACCTAGGTGGTCATGGCTGGGGTGGTGGGTGAGGCCAGGATTATAACAACCAGGAGCTGATGAGTTGGAAGAGCTTTCTGTTGGGTGTGGCTTCTGTTGGGGCTGGTTGCATCTTGCTGAGCTCTCTCAGTGTTGTCCTTCCATGTGAGGGGTCACTGAGGGAGTCATCTCTGTCTGTTGTGTCCAGCAGGCAATGCTGGCACCACAGTGGGCAGCGGAAGAGCTAGGCCCACAGGAACCTATGGCAGGATTGTTTGAAAGAAGACTTCCGAGGGGATATTGCTGAGTTCAGTGTTGGCCTGTGTGATCAGACATAAAATGATGATGGCTAAACCGACACAACACAGCTCAATACACTTGGATTCACTGTTAGCCCATTCCCAGTTATACACGTAGAGTTTCTTTATAAGCAGATTATAAACATAGTGCAATTTTTATGATAATGTCAACAAAAAGCAAGCTGGATTTTATAGTATTGCATTCACAAGTATATTAGCTCATAAAACCCTGTATCTGTGTCAAAAAGAGAGATGCTTTGCATATTTCTTTCAGAATCCAACTTTTGGCTTAGACACCCAAAGGCAGATAAGGCTTAACAATGTCTGTCAGGAGTTACTATTTTTCTGGCTGAAAGTAGCTAATACTGCATATATTGCCATCCATTGACTCCAAGGTTTTCCTCCTTCACTATTATAATCTGTCCAGCTTTCCAGTTATTTTAGTACATCTGAAAAAACCAAAAAAGGTTATTAATATACAATTTCTGTTTCCTTGTATCACTGTAGGGATGGCAATTTAAAGATGACAATTTTCTTTTTCTTCTCCCATTTTCTATCTTGTTTCCATTTATCTCTATGAGGATACAGATACTCAATCTAATTTTGCTACCACGTTCTTTTGCTTCTGAATCAATGGTTTATTTTTCCCACCAAAATGATCAATTTTGTCAAGCACCCTTGTCCCTGAAAAATAATTTGTTCCATTTAAGTTCTGTCTGTTTCCTCAGCTCTTTTTCTGTCTTGCTTTGCATCTATTCTTCCTCTATTTTTTTTTTTCTACATCATTCAGTAGCTTGATATCCCTGGTTAATTAGGGCTATCAGTACACTGCTTTTATTCACTATTATGCTTCCATGGAGTGCTGGCTACACAGTTATAATGTTATCCTACCCAATTTTTTTCCACTGCTTGTAGTATCACATGGAATGTCTGCTTCAAGATCTCTGTCCAGGCAGTGTTAATTGTACTTTGCAAGTTTTATCTGTTTGGGGAGAAATACTGTTAGTTTTTCATGAGATTAAAAGTATTTGGCTGAGTCCTGAGACTGTAAGGACCTGGTTGTGTCAGGAGCTTGCTTGTTTTCAGATTATAAATTCCCATTGTTTCTACTGAGACTTGAGATCAGAGTCCTTGATGCTAACATATTCATATCTCTGTGTAGTGTCAACAGTTCATATTCACAACACACTTTCAAGGGAGTCACCCAATGAGCTAAATTCATTAAGTCAGATCATACAAAGGACAAAAAAGTGCATCATAAACTAGCAGGGTGTCTAACATTAATGTCTGTGCATCCAAGTGAGTACAATAGAAGACAACAGTAACAGTTTAGAGATAACTAAACTGCGGAGCTACAATACTGGCAAGATCAAAACCTACTTATTCTAATCAGGTTTCTTCAGTGTAAATTCCTGCTTTATAGACTTTCAAATACCTGATTTTCTATAAATGTATGAATAAAGCAGACAGCGTAATGTTACACTGTAAAGAATGAGTGTAATGTGATTTCCCAAATCTATTTTGCCTATTAAAATCTAAAAAGAACCGATTTCATGCCTCAGAAGATTTCAGCTACAAGCAAAAGCTATAGACTAGGATCCCAATTTTGATAGAAAAACCAAGTCAAATTCAACACGGATCAGAGATCTCATATTATTCTCATGTCATAGTTTTATTTTCCCTCCCATTTTCATTATTTAGCAGCACAGGTTAGGAGTAATACAGTATGAGAAAATTGGTGGGCAAGAATGCAAACTTCTCTGGAGTACAAGGGAAGATTTAATGGCTATATAAAGAGTAGCAGCTAGAGTGCATATACTATATAGCAACCTTAGTAGAATGATAGAGGAAAAAGTACAAGTTGTAGAAACAAAAAAGGTCCTAAGAAAGCACCAAAAGGCTGATATTCATACACAGAGCTACAAAGGTATTTACTGTTACCATCTGTAAGCAGTAAGCTGTTTTCTTTTTAAGGAAGAAAAAGAGATTCCTTTAATAGAATCATAGAATATTTTAGTTTACAGAGCTGTCTGGGGATCTTCTTGTTTGACCCTCCAATCACAGCAAGTCAGGTTGCTCAGGGACCTGTACAAGTGAGTTTTTAATAACTTAAAACATCTAGATGTTGCTTCGGGAGCCTGTTCTAGTGTTTGACCATCCTTAGGGGGAAAAAAATGAATTCATTTTGTACCTAATCAGAATTTCCAACACTCATCCATTGCCTCCCTTCCTACCTCTGTGCACCTAGGAGAGTCTGGCTCTGTCGTCTCTTTACCCTCTCACTGATTGTTTTGTTTTCTTGAGGTTGAACAAACCCAGCTCTCTCAAGCTTTCCTTCCATGTCATGTACCCTCAATCATCTTTTTGCACTTTCACTGGATTTATTCCACCCTATCAATGTCTGTCTTGTTCAGGAGAGACCAAATCTGTTCACAATACTCCAGATATGGTCTCACAAGTGTTGAACAGAGGGTAAAGCTCACCTCCCTAGAGCCACTGGCAACACTTCTTTGTTGTAAGGGTTCAACTTGTTTGACTTATCAGCTCCTTTTCCCTGGCACTGCTTTTTATCTGCCCTGCACTGTTCATGTGGTATTTCCACCCCAGATGCCAGACTTTGCACTTACCTCTGATAAACTTAATGAGTTTTCTGTCAACCCATTTCTCCAGGTTGGTGAAGTGATTCTGAACCTCCAGCATAGTGGTCACTCCACCCAGTCAAGTTTGCAGCATCACTGAAAGTACATTCCATCCTGTCATACACATCATTAACAAAGACACTTTATTACACAGGATAAAATATAGCAAACTGTGGTTTGCCACAGATAAACTGATTTTTTAAAATGAGCTATGGAAACATTTCCATTTCCACTTAGCCAATCCATTAATCTTACCCATGCGAGTATTTAAATGATAATAATATATATAAGATCAAGACAAGCCCAGATAACTGAGAACTTACAATCCTTTTGCACGATTAGCAAACAGATGAAGAAAAATAGAAAAAGAGAAGGGTTTTAATAAGAACCAGCATTTTCTCTGTGTAGCAAATAATTCTCAAGCCGTGGTGATTTTCACTTGTCAATTTCTTATATTGAAAAGTTTTTGAGTGTTCAGTCACCACTGTTCTGATGTGGTATGAAAGATTAAAACCAGTCAGTATGAAATGGCTGTGAAATGGCTGCTTTAATTAAGGTTAATTTTTTTTGTGCTGGACCTTAACAAAATGTGTAAAAACTGCAGAGACGAAGACTGAAAAAGTTCCAGGTGGCTTTCAGCCTTATATATATGACCAATGAAATACTGTGTACTGTTTAGACTGTGTCACCATCCATCATCTTAATCGCCTTATATCAGGTTCCAAAGAACATCTTATTGAGGAAAGGAAATGTTTTTGTGACTGGTGATCAACTAGTGCTTTTGTCCACTGCTCCCAAGATTTTGTCTGCCTTCTTTCCAGCTGGTTGTGTACAAAGCTCTGAAAGATAAAGAAATGCCATTCATGTTAGACATCAGTTAATTCCACTTTTTTTTCTCTCAGTATAAAGGCCATTAAGTAGTTAAATCAAAGAATAGCTGGATCTCTTTGTGAACAAATTGCTTCAACACAAAACAAGGAAAGAAAGAATCTTCTAGTTCAACTCATTTTTGCTAAAAGAAACAATTCTACAGATTGCAAGTTTTCATACTATAAATCTAAGGTTAAAGAAAATGCATAAGAAAAATAATGAAACATTAACATATCAGTATGTCTTCCCTCTGCACAATTTTTCTGCTACTAGGCAAGTGCTGTGACCAGGAACTATAGTTAGAGATTCAGATGGTTACTGAACATCACATTTTCCCAGTGCTTACTGAGACATATGACTAAAGAGTCATATTTCTTAACTTGTGTATATTCTGATAAGGCTTGAAGAGTGATCGTTTTGTGATTTCTCCAGAAATGTTACTATAAATTCTTAATAGCTATGTTTTCCTACAGTATATTTATGCAAATAATTATAAAAGACACGTTCATACTGCCTGAATAATACAATGTTATGTATTTATTAATATAATATAATATAAAATAAACAATAACTTTATTTTATATTATAATACAACCCTGAGAAGGACCCATTTTTCTAGAAAGGATTATAAGAAAATGGTAAATGTTAAAAACGTTAACCCCTCTATATTCATATATATGTGTAAATATCAGTATTGAGAGACAAAAGGAAAGAGAGAGAAAATAAAAATAATTATTTATTAATTTGATTTAGGTAGGCTTGACCTGAATCAGAATATTTTGCTGGATGGACATAATCATATATATACGGTTTAAGCAAATACCCTCAGTTCATCAAAGGAACAAAAAGTGATTATAGTGTATTTTTTAAGTCCTTGCCTACTACCGGCTCTAATTTAGTCTAGTTTTCTATAAATTATGCTTCTTGAAGGACTGGAAATTCCAAATGCAATGCAGTTGATTTAGCAACAAAAAGATATTAATAATATAGCAGAACCAATGTCACACAGCTCTGTCTGTGTTATGGGAAATATAACCAATATGGACAATTCTTCTTTTGAGCCATGCCTGACTTTTCTGAACTCTGTTGTTTTGCTATAGGTAAAGTGTGATAGCAACTTTTTTTTTTGTCCTTCTATAGATGGCAACAAAAGGCAAGTGTGACAGAAATACTTTTTTTTTTTTTAACCTCACTAATGCCTTTTTTTTCCTAAGAAAATCCATTATTAAAATAACTGAATTTGAATAATACACAGAATAACCATGTTTCTAGCCTTACACTGCGAATAACAGCCAGAGAGTGCTGATGTAGTCCCTGAAATTACCCGTGTTCTGGTCCAGAATATAAAGACAAATTCCACCATCTATATCCTCTGTATCTTAATATCAAGAGCTATGAAAGAATACTTTCATATGGAAAATTCAAGGGGGCTGGAAATAATAAGAAAAGCACTAACCCATGCAACATACAATGGTGCATTTTGTGTAGTAATCAATCCCTATGGGGCTGCTCTTCAGTGCTAGTGTTCAGGTGCAATTGACTTCCCTTACACTCTCTAAGACCTTGCCAGAATTTTAAATACCTATTTATAAGGTATCACACGCTGTATTTTTCCCAGTCTCGTAAGCTGCTTTTGTGTCTAAGCTGGTATGACGCCGAGTAATTCAGATTTCAGCCAAACTAAAAGAAACAGATCCAACATAAAGAAATAAATAAAATAGAAGCTCTGAAAAGGAAACAGGAGAAAAAGAAGAAATAAAGAAAAAAGAAAGAACAAAACCTCAAACCAAAATGAAAAGGTAAAACATGAGGAATCCTTTACCATAAATAAGTGTGCCTTATTAGATTCATCTTTACTTATTGCAGGCATAAGTGACTTTTTAATCAATAATAACTCAAAGATAGAATGTTTATAAGTCAAAAGCAATTTTAGAATAAATTGTCTTAATAATAGGGACATTTAGAAGATAATTGGCAACAGCTTTTCAAAATGGCAATTGAAAATATTGAGCAGTCTTTCACAAACTTGCTATTAAAAGTTTTCATTGGGTATTTCTCTACACAAATTTACAGGAAATAGATTCTTTGGAGAACTTAAAAAGTGATACAGTAATAATGTTTGAACAGTATATCTAATAGAATGTGTAAAGTTACTGTACTAATAAATTACCTTTCTATTGGAGAAGCAAGCTTCTTTCAAGCCAGTGTTAAATAAACACCTGTGGGTGACACTCACCTTTAATGGCAATAAGAAAGGGGTTCTTTGCCTGGAAGTTTGATCAAGTCTTAATATAGTGCAATACTTGTCTTTTTGCTTGTTTATAAATATATATATATTTGATTATCTTATTATGGAGATCAACAAATGATTGCTCCCACACTTTGTACTTTACTCACACAAACTTCTTGGCTGTCTGTATGGTTACTGGCCAGGGAAATCATGCAGATTGCACACCAGCTTGCACAGTGAGACGGGGCTGCCCTAGCAGAACAACATTTCTGGCTGAGCTTCACAGAGCTCAACCTCTCCTCTACTGCCCTTGAACACCTTTTCCAGGAGCTGGCATACCTGGCAGCATGCAAGGACTTGCTGGGACCTGGAGCAAAGCAGAGGCTGCCACATAGACTCTTCAATAGAGGCTAGCATTTGGAAACAGCAGAAGGAATCTCATGCCTAAGGCATCAGACTTGCATATCTGAGACTAATAAGATTTCATCTTTGTGTGATTAAACTTGTGGCAAGCTGAGGGTCTGTCTCTGGGTGAAGGCGTAGGGGAAAATTGTAGTGAAATTATTTTGAAAATGGAGATAACAGATTTTAGAAACTCCCTAGTCTCCTTTCTCAGAGTGCCTGAGATCAGGCATCTGAAAATTGAGGACTGTTGGGAACTGCAGAATGGAAGATTTAGTGATCCTACTCCTAAGAAGAGTGTGTGGAAAAGCTTGCCTAAAACTAAAAAGCAATGAAGGTGGAAAAAGGGAGTTAGCCAAAACCAGGAAACTGAGCTTCAAAACTGACCTGTTCTGTTAGAAGATCTGCTGAAGTCATCGTATTTCTCTAAACATGTTTGATCTCAACAAATTCTGCAAGAATAAGGTTGCAATAAAAGATGCCTAGTGGTTTTTCTAATAAACAGGGCAAAGAATTAAAGAAAGGAATAGAAAAGTTTTGTGTGTTAGGGTAGTTGAACAATGACCTAGTGAACTGTATTCTGTTAACTTACTATGCCATGAAACCCTGTGGATGCTAGGCAAAACAACTAACTGAATTTTTCTGGGCCTCTACAGTTGATATTCTGCTTACGACTGTCTTAAGAACTTGGATATTTTCTGACAGAAATTCTGACAAAAGCATGTTGTTACATAAATTAGTCAGACCTGTGCTTTTAACTTACATACTACATTTAAAGAATTGTGCAAAAAATCATGCATAAATTGTTTAAATAGGGACAGAACCTTACTGTGTTCATTCTAGCATCTAGCTCAGTTTACCTACTGCAGGGATAATGGAAAGTGACGTTGTGAAAACTGATGTATTGACATCTCTAAAAACTTCAGCATTCTAACAAGTTATAGATGTCATAAAAAGTACATAACGAAATTCCTATTTCTTTCTTCAAAGCAGATTTGGATAGTGGGCAACAGAAAAAAGCTAGGCTTAAAAACTGATTATTAATAAAATGCAATTAAATATTAATTAATGGTCTATGTGTCAAGAGCTTTCTATCATGTTAACTGAATGAGAGATAGGCTATGTGGGAAAAACAAAACAGGAAAAAATGTAACTGTATAAGAGAATAGTGTATCAAAGTGTAAACACACAAGAATTAAGGTGTTTTGACTACCCTATATATGACATTTCATAACTCTGGAAAACATTTGAAGGTTGGACTAGACCTTTAAAGTTCTCTTCCAACTCAAACTAGTCTGTGATTCTATGATTCCACGATACCATTGCAATTTGATTATGTTTTTTCAATATAGGGCTTTCATGTCTATGACAGATAATTGTATTTTTGTGAGAATCTGGTAAATACTTTTCATAAATGAGAGTTTAGCTGTTGGTAATACCCTCCCATACAATTAACAGTTCCCTCTAATTATTTCTCATTTGGCATTTTCAGTATTGTTTGCATGTTCACAGACTCATAGTAGCTGTTCTGTGCATGAAGTAGCTCAATGCACTTTGAAGATGTCTGGTTTGGAGCTAACTTGGATGTCAGTGAAAAACAGAGGTTTCACATACAAAGACTTTTTCATATTGTCACAGCTGTGGGGGAGTAGAAAGTTCTTGCAAGGAAATATGGAAAGCCAGCAACTGGACAGGCTGGAGAGATGGGCTGAGGTCAGTTGTATGAGGTTTGACAAAGCCAAGTGCCGGGTCATGCACTTTGGTCACAACAATCCCCAGCAATGCTACAGGCTTGGGGAGGAGTGGCTGGAGAGCTGCCTGGCGGAAAAGGATCTGGGGGTGCTGGTGGACAGCCGTCTGAACATGAGCCAGCAGTGTGCCCAGGTGGCCAAGAAGGCCAACAGCATCCTGGCCTGGATCAGAAACGGTGTGACCAGCAGGAGTAGGGAGGTGGTTGTGCCCCTGTACTCGGCACTCGTGAGACCGCACCTTGAGTACTGTGTCCAGTTTTGGGCACCACAGTACAAGAAGGACATTGAGGTGCTGGAGCGGGTACAGAGAAGGGCAACAAGGCTGGTGAAAGGGCTGGAGAGCATGCCCTATGAAGAGCGGTTGAGGGAACTGGGTTTGTTTAGTCTAGAGAAGAGGAGACTGAGAGGAGACCTCATTGCCCTCTACAACTACCTAAAAGGAGGTTGTAGCGAGGCTGGTGTTGGTCTCTTCTCTCAAATTAGTAATGATAGGACGAGGGGAAATGGCCTCAAGTTGCGTCAGGGGAGGTTTAGATTAGATATTAGGAAGAAATTCTTCACTGAGAGGGTAGTTAGGCACTGGAATAGACTGCCAAGAGAGGTGGTGGAGTCACCATCCCTGGAGGTGTTTAAGGAACAAATAGATGCAGTGCTTGAGGATGTGGTGTAGTGGTTAGAGAGGATATGGTGTAGTGGTGTAGTGGTTAGAGTGATGCTAGGAGAAGGTTGGACTTGATGACCCTGGAGGTCCTTTCCAACCATAACGATTCTGTGATTCTGTGATTCTGTGATTCATAGCAATAACAAATAGGGGAGGCCAGGCACAGCAGTGTCTCAAATTCCACCCTCATTGAGCTTAGATTAATAACTCTCTTTCCACTCACTATGCAGAGCACTGAAATCTCTTTGGAGAGTAAGTGCCGTTTTGAACAGAACATGATAATGATAATACCCACTTCTTACATAAGTCATCCACCCACCTCTCCAGCCTGTCAGGGTCCCTCTGGATGGCATCCCTTCACTCCAGTTGACTGCACCACACAGCTTGGTGTTGTCAGTTCAAGAGTGCACTCAATTCCACTGTCCATATCACCAACAAAGATGTTAAATCACACCGGTCCCAGTACTGATGCCTGCAGAACACTACTCATTGCTGGTCTTCACTTGGACATCAAGCCAATCACCACGATTCTTTGAGTGTGACCATCCAGCCAATTCTCTATGCAGTGAGTGGTCCATCCATCAAATCCATTTCTTTCCATTTCTTTCCAATTTAGAGACCAGGATGCTATGTTGGACAGAATTAAACACTTTGCACAAGTCCAGGTAGATGATGTTAGTTGCTCTTCCCTCATCTACTATATATCCACTGTATGTACAAAAGATAAAAGGAGAAGAACAGGTTACGTTTACCAGTCCTGTAGATGACACTGTATAAAAAGGACTACAAGGGGAAAAACAGATAAACAAGAGCTTGATTCTAGGAATTAGCTATTCAGGTAGCAACTGGCAACTGGGCTTTAATCCCACGTCTCACGATATTTAATATCTTTAATATTATATGAAAATAGTTATATTCAAGTTGTCAAGGACTCACAGGCTAATTTCTTCATCCCAAATCTATAGCCTTATGACTGAGGGATCAACCTACCTTGGTTAACTTATTGGAGGAGATCATTATCTTAAGAAACATAGTTTTGAACCGTTTCTGTTCCTTAGAATTTTTATCACTTGCTTCCCAGGAGAGACCACCAACCCTGAGACTCTTGTCCAACACATCCAGATCTTTCATCCTCTTTAACGAAATCAGCCATATCCCTTGTGCTTTGTGCTGAACTTATCGCTGTTGCTTTGTGGTAAGAAATAACAGAACAAGACTAATAAATTGTCCATCACATGGAAGTATGATGTGTTTAGATTAGTCAAGGCTTTGGCAAGGGGTAGAAGAGTTGCTGTTTAGACCAGGATTTTCAGAAGTCACAAGCAGTTAATTTCTGAGTAGCTCTCAGGTTAAAAAGATAGCATCCTAGCCAGTTTTAAGTGCCTCCAGATTTAGGCAGCATTGTAAATGTTTAAATAAGGATGACATTTTTTTCTAAATATTATTAAAGTTATAGCCTAAGCAATTGCTACCTTCAGTTTCTGCACTCACAACGGATTACAATGGTTTGGTGATTGTGCTGCCTCTTTGAAATATCTGTTTCTTCTCTCTCTCTTTTTTTCTCTCTCTGGAGATTTCATTAATTGATAATGGTTTTGGATATTTTCCCAAATGTATAAACCCAAATGTAAGAATAAAACACACATGGAGCCTTATAATAAGCCAACACATTATTATTATATGTATTATTATACATAAATTATATATTATATTGTAAATTATATTACAATTTTCAGTCATATATATATACTGACATAAAGCCATATATATTTATATGTATACAACTGTACTAGTTCGGGGTTTTTGTTTGTTTGTTTTAGTGTGTATATATATGCAGACAATATAAAACATTTGCCAAATAATACAGTCTGAGGTACCTCAGCAATAACTAATTCCAAATATGACATTTAAGTGTAAAGAACTTAGTAACCACTTATGTGGTCTATAGATTGCCAAAATCTCACAGCTACTCTATTTTTTCAAACAATAACATGCTGTGCTCATTATGTGTTGGAAAGCATATCAGGTGGGTTCCTATAGTTATATACATATTGCATTTCCTCAAATTCACACTGTGTAACATCAGTGACTTTGGCTTATTTTAACTCATATAAATGAGATTAGAATCTGGCCAGTGGTTGAAGTGCAGTTTAGATTAAGTGTATAATACCTTTCTTAGGTAAGTAAATATCTGCTTGTTTCTAAAAATCTATTTGTTTGTAATTGAAGGAGGCAGTTCTACTCTCAAATACAGGATAAAATTATTTCTAAATTCTTAATATGAGAAGGGCTGGTGATCACAGATTCCTCGAAGTAGGCTATAGAAATGGTTATATTTGCTTATTCTTAGCTCTGTATAGTGTGCGTCAGGGTCACAAAGTTCTACATAACTTTGAAAGTACCTTGTCCTCAAAAAAAAATAACAAAGTTTGGTTTCTATTTCTTCTATTTAATTTCTGAGCTCCCCATCCAAAAAGCTAGTCAAACAGACTCTGCCGCATGAGAAAAAGATGACAGGGGAACACATCACACTCAATGTCCTTGGGCATATTTTGTTTACTTTAAATAGTATCTGGCACTTCATGACAGAAAATCATTTATATTTCAGAACTTTAACAGATGAAGTAACACAAGGATAGGTAGCCCCATACTAGTTCACCAAATACAGAGCTAGAAACACATCAAAATATGTCCTTCACCAAAGTTTTCCCTGCATAATTTAATAAGAATGGAGATTGGCTGAATTACAGTTAATGGTAAAGTATAACTTTTTTACTTTTAGTATAAAAAAAGTTTTCCTTTCCCTCTCTCATTGAGCTATACAATACTGTGCTAACTAGGACTGTTCACATTTCTTTGATCTGAGAGAACAAGGACAAGAACTCACCACAGCATATTGCTCTAAATCTAACTGTAATTCAGTCAGTACTCAAATTATGTTAATGAGATATATATACATATATATGCACCTATTGGGGTAAAAGAAGGATGGAACTTTTAATCCTTTTTTTTTTCAGCAAAGTTCTTACAATGTGACATATTTTATCTGATCAGAGGTAAGAAGGATAGCCTTTCCTATGTGACCTATGAAATACGCTGTATGTTGTTACAAAATGCTATACTTGCGGTAGTTTTATTACAATTATACAATTTTCAGCCATTATGGCTATTTTTTTCTTGCTCCCCATGTTGTCCATCTTTAAATACAGTCCTTATCTCACCTAAATTTAGATTATTTCTACATCCAAGAAAGTATTTTCTGGTGCCTTTTAAAGTTACGGGGCTTCACACTTTTAAGGTGTGAATCATCTGATAGATGGGTACGTTCAGAAGACATTGCATTAATTTCCTCCTAAAATGCCTTCTTGTTCCCATTGGCTATAAAGGAAGTATAAATGACTAGTTCAGATCCAGCAGCCTGTATTTTAGGCTCTACATTTGGTCAGATTAATTCTATCGAAAATGTCCCTTTTTTTCACCTACAGAGTCAGTTACAAATACCCAGTCCTGGAAGGGGGAGACATTTGCTGAGACTGGAGCTTGTGGTACCTAGCTGGCATTCTCTGCCCTGCCTGTCAATTGAAACTGTTTAAACAGCTTTATGGTGTCTGTTCTATCATCAGCCAAGATATTTGCAAATATTTATGTGACTAGATTTTAACTTTCTGAATTCTCACAGACAGAACAGTTTAAAGCTTCACCCATTATGACTAACAAGTAGTGAATTCTAAATGTGCTTTTCCTAGATAATGCTAATCTTATTATAGATTATAAACTAATGTCACATGTGATGGCATGAACGGAAAATCAAATAACGATGAAAAGTCATTAATTCTGTAAGATGACCTTTCAAAAGAAATGTGAAGAAATAGCAATCTGTTGGAAAATTGTCAATAAATGTAGAGAAAAATAGGAGAAAATAATAAAATAAACAATGAAGTATTTCTGAGTGGCAGAATATCTTTAAAGTTTTCCAGACATTTGAGCATTTAAATTAAGTATTCTTATGAAGTAAACCTGTAAATTTTACATACATTATTTTCAACTTAATGCTGCACAATCTAAATACAAAATTAAGCATATGCTAGCATGTTCTTTTGAATAGGAAAGATTTATCCATTTGATGTGTGAGTAGACTGGAAAAAATACACGAGAGAACATCTAATACATTATCAAATTTTCTGCAGAGTCAAAGTAAACCTACATTATAAAATATAAAATCTTTAATAGCCTATACATTAAGAGATACTTGGGTAATTATAGGTGACCATTGGAGAGCTGTTTAAGAAGTTACTTCTCAGTGGAAATACCATTGCTCTGACAAGCATACATAATCTCTTGCAGAGTAAAGTAAAATCATAGAATCATAGAATCATTCAGGTTGGAAAAGACCTCTAGGATCATCTAGTCCAACCTTCTTCGAACACCTCCCTAACCCCGAGACTATGTCTCAAATCACCGCATCCACCCGTTTTTTTAACACCTACAGGAAAATAAATACAATATATATTATTCTGAGTTAAATACAAACCAATTTTGGTTTTGAATATACTGAGAATGATAACATATTCTGTAACTTTTGATGGAATGAATACAGATTTTAAAAAGGATTCTGTGAAAGTTAGGTGTAAACCAGGTTGATTTTTAATACTTGGATGATGTCAGATCGTTTTCAATGTATCAGAAACTGTAAAGAAACCAATGCTACCTCAATGAAACCACTTGTTCGGTTGAGAATAGCAAACAGGGAAGTATTTAGCCTACTGTGCATAATACATAATACACAATAAAAAATTACCTGGACAGTTTCTCCAAACAGAGCATGTCATTACCGTTCCTGTGTTTGCAGCCTTCTGTGGAATAATCTGTGCTTAGTAATAGCAGTGGAACACTTCAACCTTGGCATATCAGCCTCAATCTCTCACTTGTAGATACATTTGAGTATAAAAGATATGTGTAATTTTGTCTTTCAAGGAAATGAGCTATTTCTTTGAATGTAATAAAAAGTGTTTGCTGAATGGCAAATGCAGGAACTTCAAGCAGGTTCTTATCTCTTCAGCAATTTGAACTCATTACTTTCTTCAAATATCTGCCTGGAAAAAATATCAGAAAAAAAGGTCCATGCTGAGGTGTCTTGTGATGATATCACAGTGACTGCTTAAATATTTCATGTCTGCTTCCACAGTGAACATTGCACAGAGAAATTCATTAGTGTCAGGATGATTCTGTTGTGAACAGATCAAATATGAAATCTCACACTCTAGGTATTGTGTTTCCATTACTACTAGGTAAACATACAAAGTATATTTAGGTGATGAATCACCCCTATTAAATTCTTGCATTTTTGTACGGAGAATATTATTCCCAAGCAATATGACAAAAAAAAACCCAAAACAAACAAACACCTAATTGTTCCTCCGTTTTTCAACACAGAGGATAATATAGATATTCATACACAAAACCCATCTATATGTATATGTGCATGTATTTATACAAGGACACTGGTTTTTGCCTAAATGTAGGAACATGCTCAAAACATGAGAGCGAACATTTTGTAACTTCATGTGTTTTAAACCCAGACATAAGCTTGATTTTACTAATTTAGATCACATCATCATTCCTAAACTCAAACCCTAAACCTCTCCAATATCCCTACTTACTCCTCTCATTTCTGTACTTCTTAATATAAGTTGATATATAAGTCCACTTAACATAGTTCACGTGATGCAAAGCTGAGGTAGGGAAGAGGGGTCATCTGCTTTCCACTGATAATGTTTCATTCTAGCCTTAGGGAGCTTGGCCATCAAAAAAGTTTTCTCAAATGAAACAGATGTGTTCAAGTATATGAGGAGACAATCTAGTAGAAATAAAGAAACAGACAAATAGAGAGGTACTACATTGGGTTTTATATTCTTTCAACCTTCAGAACTAATGTTACAACATGCGCACAGAAGCTTTGCAAAATGGCTATTTCTGTCAGTAGTGGAACCAACACAGCTTTGGTTACTGCAAGCTTTGTTTCTTCATACACAGATTCCGTATGGATCAGCTTTTTCTGTCTTACAGCATTGACTGTGGGCATTAGCAGATCTCAGTATTCAGTTGCCAGTTCTCACAAAACTTGCTAGAATCTTTTTAATATTTTTCTGTGACTTCTACTCCTCTGACAAAACTGGTTCAAACTGGTCAAAGTTCAAAAGGATTTGGAGGGGAAGGGGAGGTGTTTTGTGGGGGTTTTAGTTTATGGGTTTTTTTTCAGTGAAAGAGTATACTAATGGGTCGTACTATTATACAATATTTTATTTACCAAGGAAGGGGAGGAGGACAGATGGACACTAAGCCCCATAAAACAAAGGAAAAATACTCACTGTTATTACTGGTATTCTAAGAGCACTACTACTTTTCTTAAAAGTCTAGCGTGCTGATAGTATAAATTAAAGATGCATTTAGAGATCTCATTTCTAGAAACTGAAGAGAATTATCAGTCACCAGTAAAATATTTTGCCAATATCTTGTGGCTCATTATAATAAATCTAATTTATTACTCTCCACCAAAGGTCCAATAAAGATATTGCAGACCTTGAGATCCTGCCTCTTTGACTTATTCTTAAGATCATTTTCCATGCAATCCTCAATTAATTTTTATTTTATTTTACAGACAATACTAAGTTTGAAATTTGTAATCAGATTTCTTTAGAAAATCATTCAGAGCTGAACTCTCATGAGATATGACCTAGATATAGGTCATAACATATGGTAAAATGGGATTAGTTGCTAAAGCTGTGTTTATTGAAGCTGAAAAAATAGGTAAAGAAGTACTGTCTATCTGTCTACGTCTACTCTTCCTTTCCAAAATAACCATGAAGGAGACTGGGGAATATTCATATCACAAATGAGATGTTGTATAACCATCTTCCACCTGGATCTCTAACATTGGGGACTTCCTTGAATCAGGAGGCAGCAGAGTCCCAGAAGATTAATATAGCATGCATCAGTTGCTAGATTCTTTGATGCTGTACAGCTGTTCTGCATCATATCTCCAGAATAAGATGAAATCACTTAATTAATGATTTAAGGCCCTGTGTTAAATGTAAACACGCAGTGATGAGATAGGGAAAAGGATACTGTATACTGCATCTAGACCCCAGAAGAGGGAAGACACCAACTGTGTTGCCACACTTAGGCTTGGATATTGATGATCTTCACTAGCTGTCCTTAGAGTAATCTCTATGAATCGCTGGCCCAATTAATTTTTGAAACCAATTGTAATACATCTAAGGGAGTGGAAAGCACACACTCATTCTGTAGATTTGCAACTGACTCAGAGCAGGAACCTAAATCTATGTCCCCGTTTTGATTTTCCATAACATAGTGGGGTGTTCGGATTTTGGCTTTTTTTTATTTTATTTTTTTGTTGTTGTTGCTATTTGGATTTTGGTTTGGGTTTGTTTGTTTTTTAGGAATAAAGTGGATATGAAAAACAGAACATTTCAGGAGACACTTGGCTTTGACAAAATAAAAACATTTAAGGGAGGGAATTTTCTACCCTCTCCAGACCAATGCAGTCTTGAAGTTCTGCAGACCAATGCAGGCATTAAATGCAGGACTACCATAAGGAACACTGAAGTTTTTTGGGCTACTTACAAACCTAAATATGTTCAGTCTCTAATCTTTAATAAAAGGCTTTGCACAATGTTGCATACTCTGCTCTTTAAAGCTATAGTTTCCAAGTTACTGATATGGTAGCTGCTCACTGAACCTAAGACTGAATTAAAAAAAGATACAGAAAGCCTGTCATCCTTAACTTGGATCTTAACCAAACTGTAAAACTCTACTTAGTTGATTTGGTCATACGCTTTTTTTATTTTTTACTTTACCACATGAATTGTAAATAAAAGAAAGCCAAACTCTTTTTAAGAAAAAACAAAAAACAAAAAAACATAAAATAAACCAAAACAAAACTAGAAAAAACCTTCAGAGCATGCCTAACAATGAACATAAAAGTATGGCAACAGGTTCATATTGACCAGTGAAATTTTTGGTGCTGCTAAATTTTACCCATATTTAGTTACTGAGACTTCCAAGTATCAGAATCCCTTTCTAGCTCATTTGGCAAGGCCAAGACCAACAGGAACAAAACTAATTCCATACTAAAGTCTTCCAAACCAAAGACTTTTCTAGGCTTAAACTAAAACACCAGCAAAATAGAAGAAGTGTTTTTGAGATACACACACAGATTATGTAACTGAACTGAGTAAGACATATGTTAAATGAAATAGTTCCAGTTCTTGTGTCCCAGGAAATTAATTCTCATCTGAGCAGTTGTAATTGCCTTAAATATGAGCAAAACATTTTAAAAGTAATTTTGTGGTATGTTAGTCTGGATTTGCAAGCTTTCATAATTCACAAAAAAATACACTGGTAGAAAAGCTTGAGAAACAAGAACCAGGTGTATTTTTCTAGAGAAACGTTACTGTAAGACCATCCAGCATTTAAGGACACTAGAAGTAATTAATCTAAAAATATTTCTTAATTTTAAAGTGAACCCAGATCATCTTGAAATGAGAGTAAGGAAATCTAGGGAATAGAGCTGATAGGTAGGCGCTTAGTTCTGTACATCGTTCACAATCATAATTTGATTTAAATTCCTAGGGTTATAAGAAACTTCTTACAGGCGTCTCAAACTACATGTATAAAATTAAGTAACTAGATAACAAAAAAGCTATTTGACTTAAAATAAGCCATGTTATATCACAACTTCTTCAAATAAAAGCAGAGGCAAGGTCACAGACAATGTAGCCTTCATAATACAAATTGTGACACAATTGATCAACACAGCTATGCCTAACAGCCTAGGTGGTTTCTCACATAAAACTAAACAGCAGAACCTGTCACACAGAGGTACACGTGAATGACTGTACGATGGTGTTTCAGAAGCAAATACTGTTGAAAATGTATTGCCATTCAGGATATATGGTTACTTCTGTAATAAACTCCAGTTAATTTTGAAATACAATTTGATATTCCAGGAAGTCCCAAAAAGTTCTGAATCCCTGAGACTTAAAAAGCCGAAAGAATGGAAATAGAAGGCAGTAGAACTAGAATAAACAAGAATGAAGAACAATTTAATTGTCCCTTACCAAGAATCTGTACATACAACATCAAAACTTGAATATTAATTTTGGGTTATACTGAACAAATGTCTTCTTGATGGTGTTACTTGATGTGAGTTAGAACTGCTTTTCACTTTTATCTATACAATCCTTCAGAAAATATTAGAATATCAGAATTAACAATTTTTCATGAATATTTAAATTTGTTTTGATTTACTTTATGCTTTGTAAACCATTTTTTCATAAGTATGCTGGATATAGGGCATGCTGTCAGATCATCTAGTCCCCATTAACAGAGAATACAAATCATTAAACTTCTTCCAGAATAAACCAATAGATTTCCTATTTGAAGGAAAAAATATGTGTCCAAGGAGAATAATGGATGTATCAATTAATAATAACAATAATAATAGTATCATAGAAGGGCTTGGGTTGGAAAGGACCTTAAAGATCATCTAGTTTCAACACCCCTGCCATAGGCAGGGACACCTCCCACCAGACTAGGATGCTCAAAGCCCCATCCAACCTAGTCTTGAACACATCCAGTGGTAGCGCACCCACAACCTCCCTGGGCAA